>NW_024121321.1:32786285-32888018 GCF_016745375.1 Pimephales promelas | reverse complement strand
ACAGTACAGTAGGGCGACAGTGGGTTAAACGATTACTTTATCAGCGGTGCTGTATGCTTCTGGGCTCAAACAGCAAGTAGAACAGGTGAGGATAGTCACAGTACACAGTACTCTCTCTTCAGTTCACAATAGGGGGACAGTGAGTCATAAAGTTACTTTACCAGTGGTGCTGTATGCTTCTGGGCTCAAACAGCAAGTAGAACAGGTGTGGATCTTCACAGTACAAAGTACTCTCTCCTCAGTTCACAGTAGGGCGACAGTGGGTTAAACGATTACTTTATCAGCGTTGCTGTATACTTCTGGGCTCAAACAGTAAGTAGAACAGGTGAGGATAGTCACAGTACACAGTACTCTCTCTCAGTTCACAATAGGGGGACAGTGAGTCATAAAGTTACTTTACCAGTGGTGCTGTATGCTTCTGGGCTCAAACAGCAAGTAGAACAGGTGTGGATCTTCACAGTACAAAGTATTCTCTCCTCAGTTCACAGTAGGGCGACAGTGGGTTAAACGATTACTTTATCAGCGTTGCTGTATACTTCTGGGCTCAAACAGTAAGTAGAACAGGTGAGGATAGTCACAGTACACAGTACTCTCTCTTCAGTTCACAATAGGGGGACAGTGAGTCATAAAGTTACTTTACCAGTGGTGCTGTATGCTTCTGGGCTCAAACAGCAAGTAGAACAGGTGGGATCTTCACAGTACAAAGTACTCTCTCTTCAGTTCACTGTATCACTCTGGGCTTCTGACGGGGGCAGATATAATAACCTTCCACGAACGTGTAAGCATGGATGGGGGCCACTTCTCAACAAAGACACAGCACACTTGTGTTCACTTCAATTCCACAGCAATAAATCAATGTGTATCAATAAGGCAAAAGCACTGCAATTCACTCACACGATAGGGTTGGACAGAGGCCCCACTCCGGCCGTTGCGCTCGTTTACAGGGTTTTCACTTTTAATTCCTCCTCATCACACTCTGAAACACATAGCTCCTCCAACAGTCAGATCCACATTCACTGTATCCTCTTCAAGTGGTTCAAATGTTCATAAGATGAAAACAATTCACTTATCTTTCCTCTCTCCTTCCACAGCACAGATCCAGCCCTAGCTCGGTCCAGCAGTCTTCCCACAAACGATCAATCTGACCCAGCAAACTCGAATGGGCGATCTCCACACTCCAACGATTTTTCCAAGGAAGCCTGTATCCAGCACTGCCCAGAGTCAACCCTTTGGAATCTTGACACACTGTACACCCACCAACCGCACTGCAAACACTCTCTAAATGCTCCTTTTATATTGTGGCTTATGAAACAGGAAGCCTGTGTGAGCGCCGCTCCTCTCTCTCTCACACCTGCAATGCATTAGCGCTAATCAGTACGGGCATGTTTCCATCACACCCGGAACCGTAGTGGAGTGTTGCACCCAATACGTTCCCCTAGGAAACTCAGGACTCTCAAGAAGGTTCCGTTTACTGAGCGATTTTGTCACCCGTGACATCCCCCCTTGCCAATCGGTTCCAGTCCCTGGAACGGGCGTCCCTCAATTCCATTCGCCGTACCTCTCAGGTGGTTGTCCTCGGGTGTTCCGTTGAGATCGTCGGGGTGGCGAGGGCAGAGCCGCTCTGGCTTCAACCTCAGGGTCCCTCGGGACCACAGCCCACCCTATCATAGGTGCCTCTAAGGCGGGTGGTGCACTTGGAGCCTCAGCCGCTAGTTGCGGGTAGTTCGGGCAGGGACGGAGCAGGTTTCGATGGAGCACCCGTATTGGTCCGGGCTTCCCTTCGGGCCGTACAGAGTAGACGGGGGCATCAGGCCCTTGTCGTTGTTCCACCACATATGGCGTCGACTCCCAGCGGGCACTGAGCTTCCCTTTCCCTGGGCGCCGGTTGTCCCATACCAGCACTCGCTCCCCAGGTAACAAAGGGGCCTCTCGGGCAGTCCGGTCGTATAGTCTCTTATTCTTGGCGGCTGCTGTACTCAGATGGTCTGAGACTCGTCGGTAGGCATTGAGCAGTTGGTGGTGGTGCCGATTTACCCAGTCAGTGGTACTATACCCTCTTTCCACAGCCTCGGTCCCCATGAGCAAGTCCACAGGCAAGCGGAGGTGGCGCCCAAACATAAGGTAGGAAGGAGCATAACCGGTGACACTGTGCACACTGTTGTTGTATGCTTGTAACAGCGAGGGAAGACTCTCGGCCCATTGGCCCTGTTGCTCACTCTCTAGGGTCCCCAGCAACCCCAGCAAGGTCTGGTTGAATCTTTCGCACCCTCCGTTACCCTGAGGGTGGTATGAGGTCGTATGGGTCTTTCGGCACCCATAGAGGCGGCTCAGCTCTTGGATGACCCGGGACTCGAAATTTGAACCTTGGTCCGAGTGTAGGGTTTCTGGGCAGCCAAAAGGTTGTATCACTGCTCTCCAAAGGGCGTTGGCTGTGGTAACTGCCGTTTGATCGACGGTGGGGACGGCCCAGGCATATTTAGTAAATAGGTCCGTCATGACCAGAATATTCTGGAATCGGTCTGTTGGTCGACCCAGAGTCAGGAAATCTATCCCTACGATATGCAGAGGTGCTTTCGGTCGCAGGGGGACCAATGGGGCTCGGACCTCCTTCCTGCGTTTGAACAAGGTACACCGTGGGCAGCTCTGAACAAATTCCTCAACTTTCTTTTCCATCCTAGGCCAGTGGAAATACCTCCTCAGCAGGGACAGTGTCCTCTCTTGGCCCTGATGACCAGTATGGGTGTGATAGGCATTCAACAGCTCCGAAACTTGGCCCTCTGGTACAACAACTTGGTGTACAGTCTCCTGTGTGCGGGGATCCCGTCTTGAACGACAAATTACTCCTTCTCGGAGTTGCAGCCTCTTCCACTGTCTCAGAAGCTGTCGTACCCCCACCGTCTGAGACCGTCTTTCCTCTGCCCTCGGCATGTTTCCCTGTCGGAGGTACAACAGGAGCTGACCCAAATCCGCATCTCTCTGCTGCAGCTCTCTCCACCGTCCGGGGTCCCACCCCCAACTAGATGGAACAGACTCCGGGGCCCCGGGAGCTTCCACCACGGCCACCAGCAGCTCATCTTCGGTACCAAGGGCACCGAGGGGTGCTTGATCGTCCCTCTGGGTGGCTGGGAGTCTGGACAGGGCATCTGCATTTACGTGCTCTCTGCCGGGACGGTATTTTAGCTGGTAATCATAATTTGCTAGCTGTGCCACCCAGCGCTGCTCCACTGCCCCCAATTTAGCGGATTGCAAGTGTACTAAGGGATTGTTGTCTGTAATCACCGTTACCTTGGCTCCCCACAAGTAGTCTTTAAACTTCTCCGTCATGGCCCACTTCATCGCCAGTAGTTCGATTTTAAAGGAGCTATAGTTTGCAGCGTTTCGTTCGGCGGGATGTAAACTTCGACTTGCGTAAGCTATCACTCTCTCCACTCCTTGATGCTCTTGGGCCAGCACGGCCCCCAATCCTGCATTGCTGGCGTCAGTGTACAGGAGAAACGGCTGGGTGAAATCTGCATAGGCTAAGATTGGGGCCTTCAGGAGTTCCTGTTTAAGGTTCTGGAAAGCGGTCTCACAGGTGGAATCCCAGTGTACTGAGGGGGAGCCTTTACCACGGGCACGTCCAGTGCCAGCCAAGAGTTGGTTCAGTGGCTTAGCAAGCCCAGAGAATCCCTTTATAAAGCGACGATAATATCCCACAAAGCCCAGGAACGACCGCACCTGTCTTACTGTCCGGGGTGGCTCCCATCCTTGGACCGCCGCCACCTTCTCTGGGTCAGGGGAGATCCCTACAGCACTGACGCGATGTCCCAAGAACTGCACCTCTTTCCGCAGTAACTGGCATTTTTCCGGCCTAAGCTTCAGCCCATATTTCTCCATGGCCCTGAAAACTCCTTCCAGATGATGCAGGTGAGTGTGGAAATCAGGGGAGAAGACGATCACATCGTCTAGGTAGACCAGCGTTGAGTCGACTAATTGTCCTCCTAGGCAGCGCTGCATCAGGCGTTGGAAAGTCGCAGGAGCGTTGCACAGACCGAACGGCATACGGTCCCATTCAAATAACCCAAACGGGGTGGTGAAAGCTGTCTTCTCCCTATCTCGGTCATCCACCTGCACCTGCCAGTATCCACTTGCCAGGTCCAATGTCGAGTACCATGCCGCTTGGGTAAGACTGGTGAGTGAGTCTTCAATCCGTGGCAACGGGAATGCATCTTTCTTCGTTACACTGTTAAGTTTGCGATAGTCGACGCAAAACCTCCAGGCTCCCGTCTTCTTCTGCACCAGAACGATGGGCGCAGCCCAAGGACTACTGCTTTCTCGGATGATTCCTCCCTCCAGCATACCTTTCAACAGGGTGCGGACCTCGGTATAAAGAGTGGGGGGCACCGGACGGTACCGCTCTCGACTAGGCGTCGCCTCACCAGTGGGTATTTGATGCTTCACCACCCCTGTGCAGCCATAGTCCTCTTCATGTTTTGAAAACACATGTTGCCACTTCCTCAAAAGCTCCTGAAGCTGTACCACTTGCTCCTCTTCCAGATTCTCACCCTTCAGGGACTCTCCCATCAGATGGGCCGGCATCCCTCCTCCAACCGAACCCAGTTCTACCTCAACAGGGCGGACGGCAACTTCCACCACCGCAGGGCTCACCTGTCTGAAGCAGACAGCTTGGTGCTCGTGCACCTGGGCAGGACGTACCGAGGAAACTCGGGCCAGACGTTGGTGTCGACGAAGGAGCACTGGGTAAGGATTTGTGTTCCGTACTTTTACTGAGACTCGCCCCCGATGGACAACCGCCAGTCCGTGAGCCACTTCAACTGGCTGACAATCTTCGTGAGGCTCTACCAGGACACAGGTGCCTGACCCACGGGGTCTTGCGGGTACTCGGACCCAAAGAACGGTCTCACTCTGAGCTGGGATGGACAGAGCATACCTACAGGCAACTCGACCGATGTCTTCCCTCTCTTCTATGTGATTAGCTGCGTGCACTCTTTTACAATCGGCCAGAATTCGGTCCCAGTCCTGTTTTGCCGGTGACGGAGACATCCGAGCCGGCGGCCCCCGAAACAATTCTTCCCAGCAATCCAGTATAACGTTCATCCCTAAAAGTGCTCGATGATTTCCCAAGCAATGATCTCGGACAATAACTACCCCTTTTTGTTGGACGGGGACCCCTTGGACAAGAAAGTCTACCACGATGTACCCTGTGTAGGGGATGTCCAAACCATTAGCCCCCCGTAGGGTCAGCCTGGAAGCTTCAGTTGCTTGGAGCCGATGATCTGCGAACAACTCCTGGGCCAGGCTCTCCGAGAATAGCGTAACTTGAGACCCTGTGTCAACCAAACAGTCTATCGTGACTCCATTAGCTTGAACCTCCACGGTAGGGCAATGTCCCACCCAGTCATCTCGTGCAACAGGAACAGAAAGAGGGTCACGCAAAGGGGTCCCGGCCACTTGACCCACAGTGGCCGGTGGACTAAAAACCCCTTGAGAACCCCGACGAAGCCCACACTGGCGACTGATATGTCCAGGATCTCCACAATTTATACAAATGGGCCTTCCTTGGTCGTCCCACTGGAACCGGGGGCCCACAGGACGTAGGGGGCGGCGCAGAGGACCTCGCCCTTCCTCTGAATACGACCTCTCTCGCCCCACTGCTCCGCCTTCAACTCGTCCTCGACGAAGCTCACCCAGCAGGTTCCGGGATAATTCCGCCATCTGTCCCTTGACATCCTCCAACAGTTCGGCCCTCAGTTTCTGCTTCCAATCGCTCGGTTCGACAGGCGCAGGTCCACTGGCACTACTTGCTGCCACACAGACTGGTGTGCGAGTTACCTCTCCCTGGTCCAGTTCTAACGCCAAGGCCTCTTGTCGCAGAGCCTCAAAGGTCATAGTGGGGTCTCGTCGAAGCTGGAGTCGTATGCCCTGACGTACTGGCCCTTCACGCAGCCCCAAGACGAATTGATCTCGTAACAAGTCATCCCCTTCACCCAGTCCATGATCCGGTCGCCCCTTCAGCCAGCCAAACTGCTCCCGCAACTTCAAGGAGTATGCCCGCAGTGTCTGCGTAGGCCCCTGTTTATAGTTAAAGAACTGGGCACGAAGAGTGGCCACTGGGGTGGAGTCTCCATATAATCCGAACAAGAAATCGAAGATAGTTTTTGCGGTAGCACGTGTGGCTTCCGATGCAGCCAGAACTTCCCTTTTGGCTTCTCCTTCCAGCGACCCCAACACAAACTGTACTCTCTGTGCTGCACTCAGTCCCTGTAGTCCAGCCAGATACTCCGTCTGCGCCTTCCAATCCTGTAAGCTTAACTCCGATCCCGGTCCTCCATAGCGCTGCGCCCAGGGAGCTCCCATGAAGATCGGCATGACTTGAGGACGAGCCGCAGGTGCCTCTTCGTCCGCCATCGCGTACCTGTGGCCGCTACAACTCACGGTGTGTACCCTGCCGACTACGCCACTTTTGATGTCACAGGTCGAGGGGAGGAACGCTCGGGTGACCAACCACCCCCCCTCTAACTGAGTCACCACCGTGAGGAGCCGACACCACAGGCACACAACAGAGGACCCGGAGACAGAGATAAATTTCAAAGGAGTAACAATCTTTATTAAGCCAAAGGTTTCTCACAGTTCAAGAGACTCTCGTCGATGTATGATGATGGAGCAGGGGGGTTGAAGCTTACTTCTCCCCAGCGGTGCTGCAGACTTCCAGACCCAAGAGAAAGTATGTCAGGTAAGGATTCTTCACGGTACAAAGTACTCTCGTTGGTGCACAGTAATGAAGCAGTGGATTAGAAGCTTACTCTTCCCCAGCGGTGCTGCAGACTTCCAGACTCAGACAGTAAGTATGGCGGGTAAGGATTCTTCACAGTACAGAGTACTCTCGTTGGTGCACGATAATAAAGCAGTGGATTAAAAGCTTACTTTTCCCCCAGCGGTGCTGCAGACTTCCAGACTCAGACAGTAAGTATGGCAGGTAAGGATTCTTCACAGTACAGAGTACTCTCGTTGGTGCACGATAATAAAGCAGTGGATTAAAAGCTTACTTTTCCCCCAGCGGTGCTGCAGACTTCCAGACTCGGACAGTAAGTATGGCGGGTAAGGATTCTTCACAGTACAGAGTACTCTCGTTGGTGCACGATAATAAAACAGTGGATTAAAAGCTTACTTTTCCCCAGCGGTGCTGCAGACTTCCAGACTCAGACAGTAAGTATGGCGGGTAAGGATTCTTCACAGTACAGAGTACTCTCGTTGGTGCACGATAATAAAGCAGTGGATTAAAAGCTTACTTTTTCCCCAGCGGTGCTGCAGACTTCCAGACTCAGACGGTAAGTATGGCAGGTAAGGATTCTTCACAGTACAGGGTACTCTCGTGGGTGCACGGTAATGAAGCAGTGGATTAAACGATTACTTTATCAGCGTTGCTGTATACTTCTGGGCTCAAACAGTAAGTAGAACAGGTGAGGATATTCACAGTACACAGTACTCTCTCTTCAGTTCACAATAGGGAGACAGTGAGTCATAAGGTTACTTTACCAGTGGTGCTGTATGCTTCTGGGCTCAAACAGCAAGTAGAACAGGTGTGGATCTCACAGTACAGTAGGGCGACAGTGGGTTAAACGATTACTTTATCAGCGTGCTGTATGCTTCTGGGCTCAAACAGCAAGTAGAACAGGTGAGGATAGTCACAGTACACAGTACTCTCTCTTCAGTTCACAATAGGGGACAGTGAGTCATAAAGTTACTTTACCAGTGGTGCTGTATGCTTCTGGGCTCAAACAGCAAGTAGAACAGGTGTGGATCTTCACAGTACAAAGTACTCTCTCCTCAGTTCACAGTAGGGCGACAGTGGGTTAAACGATTACTTTATCAGCGTTGCTGTATACTTCTGGGCTCAAACAGTAAGTAGAACAGGTGAGGATAGTCACAGTACACAGTACTCTCTCTTCAGTTCACAATAGGGGGACAGTGAGTCATAAAGTTACTTTACCAGTGGTGCTGTATGCTTCTGGGCTCAAACAGCAAGTAGAACAGGTGTGGATCTTCACAGTACAAAGTATTCTCTCCTCAGTTCACAGTAGGGCGACAGTGGGTTAAACGATTACTTTATCAGCGTTGCTGTATACTTCTGGGCTCAAACAGTAAGTAGAACAGGTGAGGATAGTCACAGTACACAGTACTCTCTCTTCAGTTCACAATAGGGGGGCAGTGAGTCATAAAGTTACTTTACCAGTGGTGCTGTATGCTTCTGGGCTCAAACAGCAAGTAGAACAGGTGGAGATCTTCACAGTACAAAGTACTCTCTCTTCAGTTCACTGTATCACTCTGGGCTTCTGACGGGGGCAGATATAATAACCTTCCACGAACGTGTAAGCATGGATGGGGGCCACTTCTCAACAAAGACACAGCACACTTGTGTTCCTTCAATTCCACAGCAATAAATCAATGTGTATCAATAAGGCAAAAGCACTGCAATTCACTCACACGATAGGGTTGGACAGAGGCCCCACTCCGGCCGTTGCGCTCGTTTACAGGGTTTTCACTTTTAATTCCTCCTCATCACACTCTGAAACACATAGCTCCTCCAACAGTCAGATCCACATTCACTGTATCCTCTTCAAGTGGTTCAAATGTTCATAAGATGAAAACAATTCACTTATCTTTCCTCTCTCCTTCCACAGCACAGATCCAGCCCCAGCTCGGTCCAGCAGTCTTCCCACAAACGATCAATCTGACCCAGCAAACTCGAATGGGCGATCTCCACACTCCAACGATTTTTCCAAGGAAGCCTGTATCCAGCACTGCCCAGAGTCAACCCTTTGGAATCTTGACACACTGTACACCCACCAACCGCACTGCAAACACTCTCTAAATGCTCCTTTTATATTGTGGCTTATGAAACAGGAAGCCTGTGTGAGCGCCGCTCCTCTCTCTCTCACACCTGCAATGCATTAGCGCTAATCAGTACGGGCATGTTTCCATCACACCCGGAACCGTAGTGGAGTGTTGCACCCAATACGTTCCCCTAGGAAACTCAGGACTCTCAAGAAGGTTCCGTTTACTGAGCGATTTTGTCACCCGTGACAATAATCAAATTGCAGGCTAAATAATTGAAATGGCTAAATTAATCATTCACAAAATGAATCATTCAACCAACACCTGATATTCAACAACCATAATTGTGTTTAAATCTTAAATTGTACACACACTGTCCTCGGCTTGACTGAGGACTCAGGAACACAATACTGCACACACACATAAATAATAAGTCACTATGGGTTACAGTAGAATGGAGATCCACAAAGTTTTGGGGGTTTGATTGGAAATACCATTATGAAAGACTGTTGCCGTCAGTCAACAAAGCAAGTTTCAATAGGGAAGTGAGAATCCCGATGCCCCTACATACTCCAAATGACCAATTGTGACACTCGGAGCAATGCAAGACAAATGCTAATTAAAAGAAGTAAAGCAGAGGTCATATCATCTGGGAAAGAACTAACCAAATGTGGCAAGAAAGGTGGCACAGAGAGGAGAAAGGAAGGCATTTATATCAAATTCAAAAGAGTGTAAAAATAACTCTTGGTGGGCACAGGGGAGAGAGGAAATTGTAATGACAAGGTTAAGGCTGGGGCTCTAAAAAAAAAAATCACTGAAAATAATAAGAAAACACGAGACTGGCATGTGTGTGGTGAGGAAGAGGAGTCAGTGGAGCACATAATTATAATATAAGGATTGTTGAATATAGGTGACAGTTTCTTAAGGGAAACTGGTTTGTTTAATAGGTTGTGAGGATAAAAAGTGATATGGGAAAATGTGTTGGGGAATGAACTAATGTGTGTATGCTTTAAGAGTATTATTTTCTTTTATTTATTTTTATGTGGAAACTAGATTGTAACACTCCGGAGATGAAGGTGGCGGTAATGCAGCAAAAGCTGGTTCCCAACCGCCGTTTAAAACAAAGAAGAAGCAGAATTGTTTGGAGGGGGCACCACGTGGGACTGGAGGAAGGACGGAGTAGGAAATGATGGAGGTAGAGGGTGTGGGTGCACTGTTAAAAAAATCTCCGTTAAAAAACGGAAAAAGTGCTGGTAATTAATTACCAGCACTTTTTCCGTTTTTGTACGGGCACTTCCGTAAACCTTAGAACGGAAATTTCCGTAGATTTACATGAGTTTTTCTGTACCATTGACGGACATTTCCGTCAAACCTAAAATGGAAAATTCCGTATTTTCTGTACTATTCACGGATAATCCTTATACAGAAATTTCTATTTTTATAGCATATATTTTGGTAGCAAATAATTCAAGAACAATATATACATATTGAACATGTTTTATTTTTCTGTAAAAATTTCATGTAAACATTCTTAAAACGCATTCAATGGGTAAAAATTGATATACACAGACAGACACACACAATTTAACAATGTGCAAAGCACCATAAAAAAGTGCTTGTTTTGTGGAAAAAGTTAAGACATTAAACAAACATGGGAGAAATGAAAAAAAAAAAAAAGAAAACGAGCAGGTACTTGCACAATATTGGTGTTGTACCAAATAGCTCACAAAATTATTTTTAAAAAATGGAAAAAAAAAAACCTTCATAAACTGTGAAAGTCAAGATTCAAAACATTTTCAAATGCAATACTAATAGAATACGATACAATACAGAAACAAACAAAATGCAATGAAGATAAGGCTTCTGCTTTTAAAAATTGCTTTAGACTTCTAGTCAATAGAGTGAAATGTTTGGACACATGCAGAATGGATGCAAATTGAATACCACACAAGTCCTCTGGAGGAAACGTCCAACCCAGTGTAGAATCCAGCGCATTGCACCCAAAAAAGGATGGATTAAGCAAATCGAAGAAGATCTGAAGATCCAGCGGCTTGACCCACAGCAAGGCACGATTAGTCGCCACAGTTCGAAAAGCATAGAGACAAGTGATCGAATGAGTTCGAAATCCTGCGGCACCCACAGCAGCATACTGGATGCGAGGTCGTCCTCCCCAAGATGCCAGCTAGGGATTAAAGAAGAGTGAAATGTTAGTGTTGATGCCATTTTTCTGTAAGAGAACACAATATTACATAAAGCATAAGCTCACCCCAAAATTTTAATTTGTAATTACTCACACGCACGTTGTTCCACACGTCCTCACAAGAGTTACATTCATCTTTAGAACAAAAATGAAGATCTTTTTGAGGAACTCTGAGAGATTTCTGTCCTTCCATTGACAGCTGAGGCAACTACCACTTTCAAGTTTCAGAAAGGTATAGACACAAATGTAATCCATGTGACTCCAGTGGTTTAACCCCAAATTTATAAAGTGGCACAAATGTTTTGTTGCTAGAATCTTATCGCATCACATTTGGATAGGACTCTAACACTGTGTTACTTTTATTATGATCTTACTATCTTTCTGAAGCTTGAAGTGGTAGGTGTAAGCAGAGGGAGAGCTGTCAACAGAGGGAGAGAACGCTCTCAGATTTCATTAAAGGGATAATTCACTTTGAAATTAATTTTTTATATCTTTTATCTTACTTCTAGGGCATCCAAGATGTAGGTGCCTTTGTTTCCACAGTATTTTCAATTTTGATATTTTTAGGTCAAACCGTTCTTGTCTGTAAGTCATATAATGCAGGTTTATGGGGTTCACCCTGAAAAAGTGAAACTGAAAAAGCATGCACAGAGAAGTCCAAATTAAACATGATTCAATGACTCCTAAATGCAAGTACACATAGATGGCCTAAGACACGAAACAAGCAGTTTGTGTGAGAAAACGAACAGTATTTATATTGTTTTTACCTCTTGTAATCACAGCCACGTCCAAGTGATCTGAAGGCACAGGGCGCTTCGGTCTGCGCAAGTGCGCCGGAAGTGATCCTTCAGATCACTTGGACGTGGCTGTGATTACAAGAGGTAAAAACAATTTAAATACTGTTCGTTTTCTCACACAAACCGCTCGTTTTGTGTTTTAGGCCATCAATGTGTACTTACATTCACGAGTCATTAAATCATGTTTAATTTGGACGTCTCTGTGCATGCTCTTTAGGGGGACCCAGGGTGAACCCCATAAACCTCCATTATATGACTGACAGACAAGAACGGTTTGACCTAAAAATATCAAACTTGAAAATACTGTGGAAACAAAGACACCTACATTTTGGATGTCCTTGAGGTATAAAAGATTTCAAAAATGTATTTCAAAGTGAACTATCCCTTTAAGATCTTAACAACTTGCATGAAAAACGTTCATTTTTCGGTATGTTCAGTTAAAGTTCCATTTTGAGATTTGACAAAAGCTTGAAACTTTACCTGGTTTTTCGAAGTTGTTCATACAGGAACTTCAGCAGTTTTGGAGGAATGGGGACGTTTCCTTCATCTCAGCCTTTTCAACCTTCGTTCAGGATTTCTACACAGGAAAGTTGGAAATGAAAAAAAAAAAAAAGGATATATTTTTAGCTACACAAGAAATTAAATGAAGGAAAATTAACTACAAAGTATCATGTAGACCAGGTTGAGGTTGACAAACAAATGTACAGTATTTTACATTCACTAAATTATCAACTATAAAAAAATTATCAGCCATTCCTAATTCTCTCAAATTCAAACACTGTTTAAAAAATGCTAAGACTTTTTTCCAGTGGACTCCAATTGCATGTCATGTCAGCTTGTCTGCATGCTCAACTATAGGCTACATTCTAATATGTTTCATTATTTTCAACTAAATAAACAGAATCACAATAACATGTTCTATAAATAATTTGATTAAAAATGTGTTGCTTACCTTTATATGAACTCCAGGATAAGTGCCATATTCTTCAGGTATTTTGCATCTTACTGCCTCAATAGGGTAGGAGATGCGGTCAATAACTTCTTGAATGACAGCAACCCTGAATGTCCACCACCTGAAACAGAAAAAGATATTACTAAATGAAAAACATAACACGATCACTTAAAAAAAAAACGCTTTAAACATAGTTGTTTACATCTTCCCTATACAATTTGTATTTCTACCGACCATGTAAACATAAATATCTTTGAAGGGGGTATTCAGCAACCAACTTTTTCTATAAACAGACTTTATTCTTCAGACTTTAAATTCAAATGCGTTTTGCCAGTATTGAACATTCATAATAATGCTAATAAAACAAAATACAAACCCATAAGAAGCATGCAGGTGGTGCTTGGGATGTAAACTACAGCAGAAAAGTCCTGTTAATAGATAAGAAAACAACAGAAACATTATGAAATGAACAAATGAGAAGGCAAAGAATGACTAACATTACAGGCAGAAGTTTAGATAATAGCAGTCATGCTAAATGTAAATTAATCTTTCATTATTTGGGGTTTAAAGTCGTGTGTGTCATCTAAAACAAAAAACATGAAGTCTAACGTAAACATAACGTTAACTTACCTCATTTTGCAGAAAAGGTGCTGGTGTTTTCCTTGATCCAGCTGTAGCGGTCAAGTTACTGCATATTCACAAACAGTCTCTTCACGTTGTGTCTTCATGCCTTTCAAATCAAGCAAGTCTTAATGGCGTTTACTTTTCTTGACGATTCCTCTGGTTGCTTTTGCTTGAAGGCATTAAATTGCTCTAAAAACACTAGCTAACGTTAGAACTATCACAACTAGTTAACGGATTCGCTCGGCAAGAAATAAACCGCATCACGACAAATAAAAGTAAATAAGCCCATTACAACAAGGACACTACAATCGAGAACCTCCACGAGTCTTAACTAACTCTTTCAATGTGTGACGATATGCATAAAATGATAAACGTGACGGCTCCGACATTCATTTGCCTACCAGTTAATGCCAGATGGTAACTAAAAATAACGTTACGTTAACAGCTTATCAAGCAAAACATAATTTTCGTTTTTAAGTTTAAGTTTTACCACATAAGTGTCAGAATGGCTTCCACACACCCGAAATCCGGCTCTAAAAAGCAACTTTGCCCGCGGTCATCTGCGTGTGTAATGGCGGATGCGTCTTAAACTTTTCGCGCTGCCGGGATCTTGTTCCCACAATGCAACGCGAAATTCAAAATAAGGGTAAAAGATCCGTAAAAGACAAATACGGAAAAAATCCTTCACATTTATATGGTACATTGTACCGTATTTTTACGGAAATTTTTTACAGTGTGTGAGTGGAAATAAACAGAAGAAAAAAAGCTCATTGGAAATATCAGAAGTTTATTCTGAGGTAAAAGATAGGGAAATGGGAAGAGAGTTTAATGTGTTTATCACATTAGTACAGGAGGGAGCGACTTTTGATGTATGGAGTCCAATACAACTTTCGAAAGCCATACATAAGGAAATTGGGGATGTACATAGTGTGAAAAAATTGAGAAATGGATCATTATTGGTAAAGTGTAAGGATGAGGTTCAACAAAAGAAGGCAATCAGGGCAAATGCATTAAATGGGCAGAAAATAAAAGGGATGAAAGATCAAAAAAGAATTAGAGGAGTAATAACTGGAATCCATGAGAAGGAATCAATGGAAGGAATATGTACAAATATAAAAAAATGTAAATGTGAGTGAGGCAAAAAGATTAAAAACAAAAAGAGTTGGTGTAGTGATAGTCTCTCAGTACTGCTAACCTTTGAAGAAGAAAGACTTCCAGAGAAAGTTTTTATAGGGTACATGAGCTATGATGTGAGGATGTATACCACCCCCTCTGAGGTGTTTCAAATGCCAAAGATATGGGCATGTGGCAGCAGCATGTAAAGGGAAAATAAGATGCAGTAAATGTGGAGGTGAACACAAATATGATGAATGTGAGGAAGGGGCAAGGAAAAAATGTTGCAATTGTGGCGGAGAACATAGTGCTGCATATGGTGGATGTGAAGTGTACAAGCGAATGCAAGAAGTACAGAAGGTTAAAGTAAATCAGGAAATCACGTATGCTGAAGCAGCAAGGAGAGTACCAAAGATACCACAAAATGTAGTAAACTACAGAAAAGACAATGACGGATGTGTAAAGTGTGACAGGATTCAGGAAGAAACGTTGATAGTGAGTAAAGTAGGCTTTGTGCTCTTCATGGCAGAAATCATAAACTGCACAGCCCATACGACTAGCAGGACTGAAAGGATCAAGATTATAGTAAAAACTGCTGAGAAGTATTTGGATGTAAAAGGGTTACAGTGGGAAAAGATTAGAGAAACCCTTGAGGAAACACAATCACAGTCATGGGTTGGTTCCTCTTAATGGTGTTAATAATACTCCAATGGAATGCCAGGAGCTTAATTGCGAATGGTCAGGAGTTTAAGAAGTATGTGGAAGATGTTAAGGAGAAACCCAATGTTATATGTGTTCAAGAAACGTGGTTAATTTAACACAGTCTCATCCCAAAAAGTCATATAACTGACGTTTTGGGACGTATTTTGACCATACGTCAATATCAGCCTTTTTAGGGCCCCCTTAAACGTCGGTAGATGGCGATCCCGGGCCGTCATACAACTGACGCTTTACCTTTAACGTCAGTTTGGTGACGGGTTAAGTTTAGGGTTAGGTTTAGGTCTGGGGTAGAGTTAGGATCCCATAACCTCATCTACCGACGTTTAAGGGGGCCCTAAAAAGGCGAATATTGACGTATGGTCAAAAGACGTCCCAAAACGTCAGTTATATGACGTCTTGGGGTGAGACCGGGTTGGTTAATTCCTAGGCTAGATTTTAACATAAAAGGGTATAATGCAGTAAGAAGGGATAGAAAGAATGGGAAAGGTGGAGGGATTATGACTTTTATACAGAAAGGGTTGCAGTACAAGGAAATTAAGAAAGGAGAGGAATTGGAATATGTCACTGTGGAAGTGTGGGTAAAAGAAGGTAATATTAAAATTATTAATTTTTACAACCCATGTAACCAGTTAAAAAGCAGTCAGCTTGAGGAAATTTGAAAAGATTTGGAGGGTAGAGTTATTTGGTGTGGAGATTTTAACGCACATAGCACTTTATGGGGTGATAAAGATGACATAAATGGGAATGTGTTGGAAGAATTTATAGAAGAGAAAGAACTAATATGTCTTAATGATGGAACTTGTACAAGGATAGATGTATCTAGGGGAAAAGAGTCAGCAATAGACTTAACCTTTGGCACGAGAAATGTGGCGGACAAATGTGAATGGGAGGTGTCAAGAGGAAACAGTGGGTAGTGATCACTATCCTATAAAGGTATACATATGTGTGGAGATAGAGAAAGAGAAAGAAGTGAAAGTAGAGAAGTGGTTTGAAGAGAAAGCTGATTGGGAAAAGTTTAAAGAGCTAAGTGAGGAATGGCTGTCATGTGTTGATGGTAGTGAAAATATTGAGGTATTAACAAGAGAAATTAGGTCAAGCATAATAGCAGCAGCAAATGCCACTATTCCAAAATCAAAACCCAAACTTTTGAATAAAATAGTGCCATGGTGGTCAAGAGAGTGTAAGGAAGCTATAAAAGAAAGAAACAAGGCATTTAGATTACTTAAGAGGACACACAATTTTCAGCATTTGATAGAATACAAGAGAGCACAAGCAATGGTAAGGCAAAATGTAAGGAAAGCAAAAAGGGAGTACTGGAAGACGTTTTGTGATTCTTTAGGTCGAACTACTCCAATAGAGAAGGTTTGGGGGATGATTAGAAAAATGAAAGGAAATGGAAGGGAATATGGATATCCTGTGATAATTGATGGAGATGACAGTATTACCGATAGTAAGGGGAAAGCAGAAATTATAGGAAAAACACTAGCTAAAGTACATAGTTCAAAAAACCTTAGTTATGAAGAAAGAAAAGGGAGAGAAGAAACTGTGTCTAATTATCAAAGAGTGTTTGTGAATGGGAATGGGGAAAGTGATCATTTGAATGAGAAGTTCACAAAAGGAGAATTGAATCGAGCACTTAAGAAGTTAGGAAAGTCAGCTCCAGGTAAAGACACTATATGCTACTCAATGTTAGAGAACCTGAGTGATAGTGGTAAGGATATCCTGTTGAAGTTGTACAATAAGATATGGATGGAGGGAATTATCCCTAAAAAGATCCTCATAGTCCAAGCAGTTATAGACCTATAGCACTGACATCGCAGATGGGTAAGACAATGGAGAAAATGATAAATGATAGGCTAATGTATTGGGTAGAGTCAAAAGGATGGTTGCAATGTTACCAGAGTGGCTTCAGAAGGGGAAGGGGTACAATGGACCCAGTGGTATGCCTGGAGGAAACCATAAGAAAGGCTCAAGTGAATATAGAGACTGTAGTGGCAGTGTTTTTTGACATAGAGAAAGCATATGATATGATGTGGCCAGAAGGACTATTAATTAAACTAAATCAGATGGGAGTTAGGGGTCGGATGTATCAGTGGGTCAGAGATTTCCTATCTGATAGAACACTGAGAGTTAAAATTGATGGGGAACTAAGTGAGAGTTTTAGAGTAGAAAATGGAACGCCTCAAGGAAGCATTGTAAGTCCTTTATTATTTGTAATTATGATAGACCAGATATTTAAAGACTTGAATGGCTTAGATGGAGTAGCGTTATTTGCGGATGACGGTGCAATGTGGAAGAAGGGAAGGAACATTGAGTATATTGTGCATAAGATGCAAGATGCTGTTAATGAAGTTCAGCAATGGGGAGTGAAATGGGGATTTAGAATATCAATAGAGAAGACAAAGGTTATGTTCTTTACAAGGAGAAAAATTAGCCGAGAATTCAAAATAATGGTTTTGGATAAAGAGCTAGAGAGGGTTGAGATCTTTAAATATCTAGGTGTTTGGTTTGATAAGAAGTTGACATGGGCATATCATATCCAAAAGATGATAGATAAATGTAAGAGGATACTAAATATTATGAGGTGTTTATGTGGGATAGATTGGGGTGCTACAAGGTCGGCATTAAAAACCATCTATACAGGTCTAATGAGATCAGTGTTTGACTACGGCTGTATAGCATATGGATCTGCCTCCAAAACAAACTTAAACAAACTTGATGGTTTGCAAAATCAAGCAATGAGGATAATTAGTGGTGCAATAAGAACTTCTCCAATAGCTGCAATGCAAGTAGAAGTGGGTGAGATGCCACTGCAATTGAGGAGGGACCAGCTAGCACTGGTATACTGGGCAAATATCAGGGGGCATAAAGAGAACCACATGTCTCAAATAGTATTAAGGGAATGTCAGGAAAAAGAAAGTATGAAAATCAAAAGTTATGGGTGGGTCATAAAAGATAAGGTGAATAACATGGGAATTGGATCTTTGAACATCTGCCCAACAGTGTCATATCCAATCGTGCCTCCGTGGATGTTACAAGAATTGAATGTTGATTTAGAACTATTGGAAGTAAAGAAGAAAGATGGAGTGGATAAGTATGGGGTAAACAACTATATAACAGGAAAATACAAAGAGTGTGTAAAGATTTTTACAGATGCATCTAAAAACACTGAGAAGAGAGTAGGGGTAGCCTATGTAATTCCTGAGATGGGCATAGAAATGGCAAAAAGGATAAATGATGACCTAGCAGTGTACTGCTGAACTGGTTGCCATATGGTTAGCACTCTTGTGGCTAGAGTCTAACAATTGTCTGCAGGCAGTAATTGCCTCTGATTCAAGTTCAGCAATGTACAGTATTCAGAACTATCGGTCTGATTCAAGGGAAGATATTTTGGTTGAAATTTTACAGCTAGCAAATGGAATACAAGCATCAGGAAGGAGGGTGACATTTGTATGGGTTCCAGCCCATATAGGAGTGGAAGGTAACGAAATGGCTGATGAACATGCAAAGAGAGTAACAGATAAAAGCAATATAGATATAGATGTAAAATACAGTAAAGCAGAGATAAAAAGCATAATTAAGGCTAAAACTATTAAAAAGTGGCAACATATCTGGGATAATGGGTGCTCAGGAAGACATCTATATAGGATACAAGGGAAAGTGGGAAAAGAAACACACATAACCAGATCAAGACAGGAAGAAATTGTGCTGACTAGGATGAGGTTGGGTCATACAAAGTTGAATAGTACAATGTTTTTAATAAAAAAGCATGTAGATGGAAATTGTGAGTATTGCCAGAGTAATATACCTGAAACCGTTGAGCATGTAATAATGTACTGTCAGAAATACAATAAAGCAAGGCAAAGACTAGTTAATGAGTTGAAAGCAAAGAAAATGTCTTTAGAAACTAAAACATTATTGGACAGAAGTTCAAGGGAGAATTTTGATCTATTATTTTCTTTTTTGAAAAGTACAGGCCTTTTAAAGAGGATATAGGAATAAAGTTTTTTTTTATTTTTTTTTTTTTTATAAATAACTATGAAATTGCTGGTATATTTTGTTTTTAATAATAGTAAAGAATAAGACAGTAGCTCCTATGCCATACTCCAGTCTTGTGGTGGCGGTAATGCACAAGAAATAGTTGCCAACCGCCAAATAAAAAGAAGAAGAAGAAGAAGATTGTTTGGAGGGCTCGCCTCGCCTTGCAGTTGACAACAATCACTAGATCGTGCTGTTGCCATTAACGGCTTTACCGTTAGCACAACTGTACAGCATTACAGTAACATTATGTCTGGAAATAATTGGAAACAAAGAACACAGTGTTCTGCCATCAACTGCAACAACTACCAGTGTACAAGCAATGAACTAGCATTTCATAGATTCCCCAAAGATCCAGAGAGGTAAGGTGAGCTAACGTCAACGATATCCTGTAATGTAAGCTATCCCATAACCGCAATAACAGTCAGCTAACTTTATTTATTTGGTCAAAATTAAGTTAAGACTCTATGGGCTTAAATATGAACACCTAACCTGGCAAATGACCGATTTATTAATTCATTATTAGCACTAAATTAACGTTACTAAAGTAATGTTAGCCACTAGCAAACATTTTAGTCTAGCATCTGCTCTCTTGAAGGCAATATCCACTCTGATAACTTTATGATAATCCGATTTATGATGCCGTTGATGTTTTTTCAGCTTCTTCAGTAAAGTTAACGTTACCGACAGTTAGTTATCTGCACCTCCGGAGAGTGAAATAAATGAAATTATGTACCACATTTCGAAGATCTGCCAGATGGGTGCAGAACCTGAGGAATGCTAGCTTGGCAGGGATAAGCTCCCAGCGCCTCAATCAGAACTACAGGGTGTGCAGTGCACATTTCCACCCCAGCCAGTTTAAAAGGCCATCAGATGTGTATGTATAATTGAGAATATATAGTAATAGCATAATCATTGAATCCTGATATTGAAATGTATTTTATTAACATGAAATATTTTATTATAAAAAAACAGCCATGCAGGATTGAACTGGAATGCAGTGCCCACTATGGTTAATGCCCCTAACCCACCGCCGCCACCACTGGACATCGAGCACAAGAGAAAACCACCAAAGACACGCCAAGAGTTGCCACCAAAGAAACGTAAGAGTCTGTTATGTTACCGGTTGAATTATTCTCAGTCTGTCAATCGTATCAACATCTTGTTCTGCTGTTGAATGATTTGAAGTTTTTTTTTTTCTGTAAAATTATTCACTTATGATCCAAGTTTTCAATGTTGTATTTATTTATTTTTTTTACAGGGCAACAGAGTCACGCAACTGGTCCATTTTTTGAGAAACATAGCTTGCCTGATGAGGATGCCGTCGCAGGTTCTTCGTCGCCGCCACCATCAACAGATAATAAGGCTGTTGCAGGACCTTTATTACCACCACCACCACCACTGCAACCAGACCTGACAGACCTTACTAAAAAACTTTATAAGCAAATCAGGTCTCTGAAGTCACAGATATGCAAGCTGAAAGCAAAAGTAAGGAACCTCACTCGCCAGAAGACCAGCAAGTTGGATGTGAAACATGAACTGAAGAGACTGTTACCAGCCAAGTCTTATGCTTTTTTCAGCACCCAGTTACGCATGTGCCAGCGCAAGGCTAATGGTTTCCGTTGGACCGCTCAAGACAAAGCTTTTTTCTTGTCTCTCCTACATGCCAGTCCTAAGTGTTATCGGCTACTCTGCAGAGTCTTTTCGATGCCATCTGTCCGCACACTACAGAAGGTCATTAAGTCTCCTGGGTTTAAGCAGAGCATTCTGTCCACTGATTAATTAAATTATAATAAAACTAAAGACTAAAACATAGAACAGCTAATATACTTACTGTTGTCATTCTGTTTGTAGTAAATTTGTGCACAATGTTGTGAAATGCAGGCAGAAATGATGTGGTGATTTACTCACCATCACCAATTTTATTACTGTCACCTACTCACTGTTCAGTGTGTTTTGGCTTTTTCATGGAATTTGTCCATCATTTCATAAGGGACCTTGGACTGTTGTTACTGGCGTTGTAAAACTGGGCTGCGTATGAAAACGGGAGATATCCCCAAAAGTTATTGGGGTAAATAAATAGCCTATTTGACAGCTTCATGCTCTATGACAAAACCGTTTAATTATAAACCGATCCACAAGGATTATTTTGCTGTACATTATTCAACACAGCGTTTTAGTTTAGGCTATTGATATTAAAAACTAGAAACTACTATTTAGTTCCCTTAACAACTTTTGAATTGGAACTGGTATCGTTCAGTTCTATGACAGATCCAAGATGGCGGAGCTGCAGCTCTGCGCATGGGTGCGTTTGTTAGCAATGCTGCTACTTCTATGCCTTTTGAGGAGGGTCTACTTCCTGTTTGTAAAGGTCATTTCAGGTGGTGGTTGATCATTTCAGACAATTTAATGTGTCAGACTTTTTAGAGTCTGTGGTGTTATGCATATTTTACATACTCTAAATTTTGATACAGTCTTATTAATATTTCTAAAATGTCCCCTATGTTGAAACCATCATGAAAGCAGACTCCATTTTAGAAAAGTCTAGATTTGTGTTAATCTGTCTGCGGTGTTACTGTTTTTCATGGTGACACCACAGAATCCATTGTAAATCCACATGATACAACCAGTTATATTTTTTTTATTGAAAAGCATAATTTTTTTTTAGGACATAATCATAATCATACAATTTTATCACTCTAGTTAGGTTTTATCTGCTTCTGAACAGCAGAGCAGCGTCTTTATAGATAGCATAGAGATGGAGACCTTGTTCTAATTGTGTTATATTAGGTCTGTGGTGTAATATAAGTTGCTATCAACTTTGATGTTACAACTTAAATTCAATTAAATTGACATACAAACTTATAAACTCATAAAAAATTGCTTAACTTATTTTGAATAGTTAAAGGTAAATGTAAACACATATGTAGTCATCATTTATTGATCATATACAGTAATTTTTTAATTACAGTTTTACAGTGTATCTGAAATTTCTTTCGGAGCCATTTGATATTCTCATTTTAAGTTTCCAGACTTCAGAAATTATTTTAACCTTTTAGGTACCAAAGATAACTTTTCTTGTCGTTTTTATTTATGAAAAAAAAATATATATATATATTGGTTCCGAGAAAGTCCAGGAAAGTTTGTTTTTGGTTATAAAAATTAAAACCTAAAAATAACGATTAGTTTGTGGTTATAAAAAAAAAAAAAAACTAAAAAAAATCCTATGTTAAACTCTCTTTTTTTTAAACAGGTTTTTTTGAGCAGGGTTGCCATAAATCTAAGTTCAGAAATATTTGATCACCTGATCAATCAGAATCAAGCAATCCAAGCAAATTATTTCAATAAAACTTACCTACTACGGCGAAGGCTTAAAGCATGAATAATAATTACGTAATGCTGACGTTGCTTAGTAACCTTGCGAGAGCGTCCACCCACGTGGCTTACTTAATATTCATAATCCACTCCTTCGCCATAGTAAAATAAATCGCCAGTTGGATTCTCACAGACACTTTTTACACCTCCCACCTCCCATGTTTACGTCAAATCCTTCCCAGCAGCGGATGTTATTGGAAAACTGGAGCCACAAAGCATAAACGTTTAAGCTAGAAATCCGAAAGTTCCCAAAGCTGATATTTTGATTGACGCCGTGGATACAGAAGGTAACAGCACGTCGCTTGAATGAATATTGCTTTGTGTTTTTGTGCGCTGGCAGCGCTATGATCTGCAACCGCAGGCCTGTGCTCGCATCATTCACGAATAGCCTATCAATCGCCCATGGATTTTAATTGCTAAAGATGTTTATCGCCCTCTGAAAGTTGTTAGGTTTCGCTTGAATCTCTAACAGATGGCTTTACATGTGTCGTGCTGCTTTTATGTTACTATATGACTAAGTTAAATGGCTGAGAGATATGTGCTAGCTGATATGATGCGATGAATGAGTATTGCTTGTATGCAATAGTGCAAATCACTCTACACTTGTGTGCTATATTTGTCAGTGTAGAGACCGGGACTTATTTTAAGACCAGAAAAAGTAACTCCCGTTTTTTTTTTTACATTGATGATGAGGCCAGTAACTAACGACACAAGTAGCTATTTGCAACTATATCGTTCAATGTTAGGGTGAATCGCAGTGAAAGTTGAGTAATAGTGAAGACATGAAGGTTAGGTCAGTGTTATGTAATCAGTGCCAGCGGCGATGGATAATCGCTCTCTATTCCAGAAAACACCAGAACAAACACACACCAACTCATGTGCTGCTCGCTCACCAGCACGGTTAAAAGTTAAAAAGCGGTCGCTAATAGTCTTAATATTATAATTGGTAAAATGTATAATATATGTATAATGCTTAAGCTTTAATGCTTAATATAATAATGCTTAAGCCCCCACGTTCTTCAGAACATTTTTAGAATATCTTGACAGTACCAGAAACATACCAGAAAAAAGGAAAAGAAATAGCTGAAAAAAACCAAACATTTTCACTATTTCTTTTAAAGGAGTTGTTTACTTAAAAAAAAAAAAAAAAAACTTTTGCTGATAATTTACTCACCTCCATGTCATCCAAGATGTCCATGTCATTCTTTCTTCCATCAAAAACCTTAATTTCTTTTCGACTGAAGTTCAGTCGAAAAGAAATTAAGGTTTTTGATGAAAACATTCAAGGATTTCTCCATATAATGGACTTCATGGGGAACCAAATGGTTCAAGGTCAAAATGACAGTTTCAGTGCAGCTTCAAAGGGCTTGAAACGACACCAGACGATGAATAAGGGTCTTATCTAGGACCCTTCGGGTCAAAAGATTTGAGAAAAGTCGAAAAAACTTTTCTCGAAAAAAGATTTGAACAGGAGAGTCATGAACCCTCATCACAGAACAGAGCAAGGTGAGCATTTGTGCTTATAAAGCTTAAACTTTTTTATTTATTTTTAAAATGACCAATCGCTTCGCTTGATAAGACCCTTATTCATCATCTGGTGTTAAAGCCCTTTGAAGTTGCACTGAAACTCTCATTTGGACCTTGAACCGTTTGGTTCCCATTGAAATCCATTATATGGAGAAAATCCTGGAATGTTTATCAAAAACCTTAATTTCTTTTCGACTGAAGAAAGAATGACATGGACATCTTGGATGACATGGGGGTGAGTAAATTATCAGCAAAAGTTTTTTCTTTTTAAAAAACTGAACTACTTTAAAAAATAAAATGTTAAAACCAGTATAAAACCAGGCAAATTATATATGAACAAACCCCTCTGTAAAAAACTTCAGAATATATATATATATATATATATATAAGGATAAAACTGTAAAGATTAGTGTATGTAAGTGCTTCTGAAGTGGAGATTTCTGACTCATTTTTAGAAAAAAAAAAGCCTTTGACCTGTAACTGAAATCTACAGATGCAAATAAAAAAAGTGCTATGAAAGTAAACTTTAAAATGTATTTTGGATATTTTCTTACCACTTGTTATGAACTGCTCCGACACTTGGAGATGTAGATCCAAATGCAGCTTTATTAAGAATAGTCATACAGGCAGTGGTCGAGAATCAGCAGACAGGGCAATGGAGAACACACAGTGGGAATCCAAAAAACAGGCAGAGGTCAGGGCAGGCAGCAATAATCAAAAACCAAGAACAATCCAAAGTCAAAAACCGAAGACAAACACAAGAAAACGCTCAGAAATGCAGACACACAGTACAACAAGACTTTCCAAACAGTGAATGTGAACACAAGGTATATATAGACAGACTAACAGGATGAGACACAGGTGAATGCAATCAGTGAATGAGGGACAGGTGAATATGATCAGTGCTGATGAGTCCGGGCAGTGAGTTCTGGGAAATGTAGTTGTGAGTGAAACATGAACATCTGGTGTGGAGTGCCCTCTGGTGACTCTCAAGGGCACTCCACCTGGTGACCGTTACACCACTAGTCTGAAATAACACTATATGAAAAGCCAAAAAGTCCAAAATCTCAAAATTGACGGATGCATGAAAAAAGTGTTTTTGCCTGTAGTGTATCGCCTTGATATACGAAGCTATGCCAAGCGTGTGTTTCAAACACATAGCCTACAAGTTGTAGCCTAATAATTATTGAATTATCCCGCTTTTACAAAAAAAACAAACAAACAAATGGTTTTCCAGCTCAAAGCTTTGGCTAAAATTATGGCAACTTTCTTCCTTCTAACGTTACTAAAAGGTTTGTTAAAAGTTATCTAGTCTTTAATAATGTTCACAAAAAAAGTTATTTAGCTTGTGTCGTTCATGATCTCTACATTATTTTTTTTTGAAGCGTTCTAGTTTGTTCAACGTTTTTTTTGAACGTTACCACTGGTTTCAGAATATTCAGAAAACATTCAAAAGTAACATTCCCATAATTGTTTGCAAAATTACTAAATGGAAAGTTCACTTAATGCTAATATATATATATATATATATAAAAAAAACGTATTGCGACTTTTTATCTCGCAATTGTGAGATATGAAGATAGATTTGTGAGAAATAAAGGCGCAATTGCGAGATATAAAGTCGCAATTGTGAGATGTAAAGTCGTAATTCTGAGAAATAGGCGTAAAGTCGCAATTGCGAGATATAAAGTAGCAATTCTGAGAAATAATGTTGCAACTGCGCAAAAAAATACAGAATTGAGAAATTTTATCTCACAATTCTGACTTTGCACGTTTACATCTCGCAATTCTGACTTTATAACACATAATTGCGAGTTTATATCTCGAAATTCTGACATCTTTTCTCAGAATTTTGAGATATAAACTCGCAATTGCGAGTTATCAGGCCAGTTCTAAGGGGGAAATAAGACTAGCCTAACTTTTTTCCCCTCAGAATAGTTTTTATCTCACAATTCTGACTTTACAACACGCAGTTTCGACTTTATATCAGACATTTCTGACTTTATAACATGCAATTGCGTGACTTTTTATCAATCAATTCTGACTTTATAACACGCAATTGTGACTTTATATGACGCAATTGCGACTTTAGCCTATATCACGCAATTCTAACTTTATATCTCGCAATTCTGAGAAATAAAGTCGGAATTACGAGATGTAAACTCGTAAATTACTTTTTTATTTTTCATTCTGTGGTGGAAACAAGCTTCCATATAATGTTGATATAACCAAGAAATAACTTTAAAAAACATTTTAAACTTTTGGAAAAAATTTAAAATAACGTTTTCATAACTCAATGGGAACAATAGGAGAACGTTCTTAGAAGAACATAATTTTGTTGAGTTGCTGCTTATCTGCTGTAGATCAGGACCAACACTGGGCTATCCACCTTTTTCCTGTATATGAATTTTGGGAATATAACTCAGTAAGCATGTGTTAAAAACAATCAGCGAAAGCATTTTCAAAAACAATAGGCCTAAGGCATTATTCCTTTAACCATTGATCAATCAGAGGGAATTTTCCTTTATAAGGAAATTTAAAAGTATAAAAGCATTAACAAATGACTTCAACAGACCAGGAATTCCCCAAAAACGTGATTATTTCTGGAGTGTTGCTTTGATAAAAAATGTTATTTAACTGGAACATTGAGTGATGATATTTCCAAGTGATTTCCGTCATTTTGGCAGACAAGTAATATTGTATTTACCCCTTTTAGAAACATTCCAGTAAACACTGCTATTATGGATTAGAAGTGAAAAGGGGAGACAATTACATTTTAAATATCTGTGTGAAAACAAACCTGGAAAGAGACGTGAGGATTTGGGGAGAAAAACAAGATATTTTTAGTACAGTTCTGCAGTGAATTATTCATTGGGCACAAACGCGTAGTATATGTTGTCTTTTTTTTTTAACTACAGCTGAATAAAAAGTAGGGAAACAAAGAAAATAATCAGAAGGAAAAGAATGTAATGACTGAAAACAGCTCAAGTCATAGAGTTATGTTACGTTATTAACGTGAAGAAAATCACAGCTCATTCGGTCACTTATTATTTGTAGCTCAAGCTTATGATTTGAAATTATTTTTTTTTTTTCGATTCTTTGAGTGGAACTTCCCCAAACCAAAAGTCCCTTTCATAATTTAGTCTTGTTAGGAAGAAGGTGGCATTATGAAATGAAAGTGTATAAGCTGATGTTCAGTGTGGATTAAACACTCAACGTTATAATGGTTTTAATCAACAGGGTGTTATATCTATACTTTTGTATCAAATCTTTTTTGAATGTTCCAATGACACGATGGCAACGCATCAGAAATATTGCCATAATTTGCGGTTATACAGACAAGCTTTCTGTGTAATTCATTTCCATTATCCTAAGTAATACAGGATGTGAACTGGCTGGCCAACGAGTTACTCTGACCACATAAGCTAATGGACGATATTTATACGCTCCACATATAGTAGTAGTCACATGCTTTACTCGTGCATTTCCTGCTTCATCCCTATTGGCTGTTGGTAATCATTCCAAGAAAGTGCAAATGAGATCATGTGTAGTCATAGCACCTGTTTACCAGCTGAGTCATGAAGAGAACACACCTATGCCATTTTAATGGTTAATTATGTTGTGGTAATATCTGATTATAAGTTTTTGTTGCAAACCATAATAATGTCACATATGCAGAAATGCCACTATTAACATTATAACTAAGGAATAAGGATCGAAGATAACAGGTTTAGTCTTAGCTACTTCGATTTGGTTTTCAAATGAGGTGCTGTTTCTTCCCACGATCTTGTTTTTCATTTGCATTTATTTCCCTTAAACTTTAACAAGTTCATTTTTTTATGAAAGGACACATATTTCACACAAAGGACACAATGTTTGACATCTGGTTAGTCTTGACCCACATATCTGAGGTTCTTAGAATACTGTGCCACTGTGTTTCTACTGTATTGTTGTTACTTTAACTTCTTAAAGGCCAAAACTGTACTGAAGCCAAGAGATTGGCTTAAGTACATATATATTATGAGGATTATACAGTATACACTACCATCCAAACGTTTGGGGTAGGTAAGAAAAAAAATCTCTTATGGTCACCAAAGCTGCATTTATTTGATTAAAAATATACTAAAACAGTAATATAGTGAAATAATATTCCCATTTAAAATAACTGTTTCCTATTTGAATATATTTTAAAATGTAATTTATTCCTGTGATTTCATGATGAATTGTCCAAAAGAACAGCATGTATTTGAAATGTAAATCTTTTGTTATATTCTAAATGTCTTCACTGTCATAATCGATTAATTTAATACATTCTTGCTTGAATAAAAGTATTCAATTCTTTAGTTTAAAAATCATACAGACCCCTAAACTTTTGAATGGTAGCATTGATGACCAATGAATCCAAACTATATTGTGTTTACAAAGTGATCGGGTTGATCGTCACAAGCTTCGAATCAGAAATTATCTTTTGAGACTAATCATCCTCCCACAATTTCTGTTTTAAAAAGCAGACTTAATTCTTATTTTAGATATGACGAGCACATGATTTTATCAAGCAGTAAAAAGCCCAAAACAAGGCGACAAGAAGTCTGAAGCCAGGTCTAGTGGGATGTTGACTTGCACCACTTCACAAACGATGAGAGGAAGGAGAGTCTAAAAAAGGGGTGTCCAAACTCGCACCTGGAGCGCCTCTATCCTGCAGAGTTTAGCGCCAGCTTGCCTCAACACACCTGCCTGGAAGTTTCTAGTATACCAAAGACCTGGATTAGCTGGATCAGTTGTGTTTAATTGGGGTGGGAGCTAAACTCTTCAGGACAGTGGCCCTCAGGAAGAAGGATTGGAAACCCCTTTATTAGTCTAAGGCAGGATATTTCATGCTTATCTATGTTGTTTTATTTGTGGGCTCGTGGGAATGTTGAGCCAGTGAGCATCTGCAAATTAATAATTGGATGTGAAATGCCTCACCAACAGTAGTGCGGGATGCCGCGATCACATTACACTGTGTGCTTATTGAACCACGTGGCCTGTCTGTGTTCACCCTAGAAGCTCCCTTATCTGGCCTCCTTCCAGGGAACCAACATGTCCAGTGACCCCCCTCCTCCTTACCCAGGCGGCCCCAATGCCCCACTTCTTGAGGAAAAAAATGGACAACCTCCAGTTTCTGGTAAATATCTTGATATTTTTTTCTCTTCTCTTTAGACATTTGAAATGAACTTGTACTTTTTAAACCTGCTTTTAATAGGTGCAATGACTTGCTCGTCACCATCATTAGCTGCTCATTGGTGCAGAATTTCAAAAACGTTGTTCTAGGAAACCATGGCGACTTGAATGTAAACACTTTCCTCACAATCTTTCAATGGGCCACTAGAATTGCATGGAACTAGATGTCTTCGTTTCACTTAAAGGAGTAGTTCACTTTCGAAAAAAAAACTTTTGCTGATAATTTACTCACCCCCACGTCATCCAAGATGTCCATGTCTTTCTTTCTTTAGTCGAAAAGAAATTAAGGATATTGATGAAAACATTCCAGAATTTTTCTCCATTTAAGGCACTTCAGTGGGAACCAAACGGTTCAAGGTCCAAAAGACGCTTTCAGTGCAAACTGTTCAAAGGGCTTTAAACGATTCCAGACGATAAATAAGGGTCTTTTCAAGCGAAACGATCGCTCATAAAAAAAAAAAAACGATGAAAAAAAAAAAATGAACGATTTCGAACAGGAGAGTCACGAACGCGCGTCACAGAACAGAGCAAGGTGACCATTTGAGCTTATAAAACTTAAACTTTATTTTTTTTTAATGATTTTTTTCTTCCAGACGACAAATAAGGGTCTTATCAAGCGAAACGATCGCTCATTTAATAAATAAATAACAAAGTTTAAGTTTTATAAGCTCAAATGTTCGCCTTGCTCTGAACGAAATCGAACGTGAGAGTCACAAACATGCATGTCATTACAGAGCAAGGCGAGCATTTGAGCTTATAAAACTTAAAGTTTGTTATTTATTTTTTAAATGAGCGATCATTTCACTTGATAAGACCCTTATTCGTCGTCTGGAATCGTTTAAAGCCCTTTGAACAGTTTGCAGCTCGCACTGAAAGTCTTTTGGACCTTGAACCGTTTGGTTCCCATTGAAGTCCATTATATGGAGAAAATCCTGGAATGTTTTCATCAAAAACCTTAATTTCTTTTCGACTGATGAAAGAAAGACGTGGACATCTTGGATGACTTCGGGGTGAGTAAATTATCAGCAAAAGTATTTTGAAAAGGGAACTACTCCTTTAATTATAGCAATGTTAAATGATGAAATAATAACTACAACAGTGAGCAGGAAAGACTACATATGAACATATGATTTAACTGTAAAATGTCTCGTTGAAACCCCACTGCAGTCTGTCTATAAAAATGTACTTTGATTTACAGTGGAATCATAAAGTCTGTTACTTCACTAGTGGTCTCATATGTTCGGACACAACTGTATGTTTATAATTCATTTTGAGAGGAGCAAGTCTAGCAAAAATATTGATATAAAGCTGTTTCCCTCAGCAGCCTCTGCTCCAGTAATGACAGGACCTCCACAAGGACAGCCGCTGCCCCCAGAATACGGGCCTCCACCTTATGAAGCCACACCTGGCTTTGTTCCTCCACACGTCCCAGGCGAAGGTCCCAAGCCTATGGCTATGCCTATGCATATGCACATGCCTATGCCTCATCCTCACGGTGGGTGTGCCAACCAAACTCACACACTAATACATCAGCAGCCATTCACAGATCATTAGTATTTCAGAGCAGTGTTGTAGTACTCGAGACTCGGACTCGTCTCGGACTCGGTCTCGAGACCATATTTTAATGGTCTTGGTCTTGTCATGGACTCGTGTCCATTTGGACTCGGAATTGACTCGTACTCGAACATTTTTTTTTTTAGGACTCGGAATTATTCCCGAGTCCACTCGAGTTCGATTAAAAATATTTTTCATGATTATTAATGTATGTTAATAAAATATTTCTTTAAATTGATTGACACGCCCAGTGATTGGTGATTTTCTAGTGCGCCACTGCGCATGACAAATTGTAATAAAATTACTTTTAACACCACCTACTATGTGGCCTTTTTACCCTAAACTGATCATATTCAGTAAAAAAAAAAAAAAAGTATTTCTCTAAGTAAATAAAAGTAAATTAGGTAATCAACCCTCACTGGTCTCGGTCTCGACTCGGACTCGACCGTCTCTGGTCTCGGACTCGACTCTCTATGGATTCGGTCTTGACTCGGACTCGACTCTCTCTGGTCTCGGTGTCGACTCGGACTCGAGTGAGGTGGTCTCGACTACAACACTGTTTCAGAGAAAAGAACTAGCAATAATGCTAAATCAAAAATGATGTAATGCGACATGTTTCGAGCAACAAGGGATTTGACCACGATTACACAGAAAATTGTGAAAGTGTAATAATACATTTAAGTACTGTGTAATATGAACTAACTACCTATAGTATATAGGGTTAGGTTTAGGTTTTGGTTCAGGGTTAGTTGCATGTAATGATGTGTAACTTACAGTTATTATTATAGTAACTATACTGCATGTAACTTGTAACAAGAACACTGTAAATTAAAATGTTTCCAAAATCGTTCATCAAAATGTAATAACTGCCTCTGAATTGACACTGTTTTAGGTTACTGTTGTAGGTGTTGCTGCCTTTCTAAAATCTTGTAGATAAAAAAAAACAAAAAACTTATAATTAAAACTTTAACTATAAGTTTTTTTTTTTTATCAAATACTCACTCATACGTTCTAAACCTGTAAGACTTTCATTCATCTATCTTAGAAACACAAATGAAGATGTTTTAATGAAATCTGAGAGCTTTTTCTGTTGACAGCTACTTTGTTGCTTTAAAAAGTTAATAAAGAGATCATAAAACGAATGCATATGAATCGAGTGGATTAGTCCAAATATTCCTAAGAGACTGGATAACTATACGATAACCAAATTCAATTCAGGTTTTAATTCTGTTATAAACATTGCCCGATTAATGGGTGAGGATAAACCTCATTGGTTCCCACTGAAGCTCAAACATGCTGCGTAACTTGAGAAGGAACCTCATTGGCTATTGCACGTCAAGCGAACATGCTCGAGCTTTGGTTTACCGTAATTGACGTGTGAGTAGATTAATGTTTTTGTTAATAAAAGCCTTAATTAAATCTGTTTATCACATAAAGCAATCATGCCAAGATACAATCTATGTGTGTAGATCTATCTTCAGGGGATAGTTCACCCATTACTCAACCTCATGCAAACAAAAATGAAAATTTGTAGAAAAATAATCCATACGACCCCAATGGATGAATCAGTAGAAGTGAAACGATAGGCTAGGTGTGTAAGAAAAATATGATTTAAAAAAAAAAAAAGATCACCCGCGAATCGCGATCGATATGTTACATGTCAAACGAGCAACAGCCGTTCAATGGCATTATATGGGCTCACAAAGATGGATCATTTTCTTGCAAATGTTTGTTTGTGTTTATCTGAAGAAAGAAACAGTCATATACAATCGGGGATGGGATGATGGTGAGTAAATGATGAGAGAATTTCAATTTTTGTGTGAACTAACTTTAACCTCAAAATTGATGTGCTGCAGGTGGTTACTACGCTCCCCCTGGACACTTTCCTCATCCAATAGCGGAGCACTATGGTCCGGGGCCCAGTCACTTTGGTCCAGGTCACACAGCCACAGTTCTCTCCCCTCCTGGTGCCACCACCACCGTGACTGTTCTACAGGGGGAGATGTTTCAGTCGACTCCAGTGCAGACGGTTTGTCCACACTGCCAACAACCCATCACCACCCGCATCAGCCACGACATCGGCCTCATGAATACTCTAATCTGCATGTTCTGCTTCTTTGTCGGGTAAGTGACGAACTAAATGGCACAATCTCTCTGTGAAATCATTTCTCGGTTGTTTTCTTTTTCTGCATGTTGGACGGCCTACATGTCTTTGAGTTGGCGGACATAGAATTTCATAAGTAATAATAATAAAAGGATATGCTTAAAGGAGTAGTTCACTTTTCAAAAAACTTTGCTGATAATTTACTCACCCCCATGTCATCCAAGATGTCCATGTCTTTCTTTCTTCAGTTGAAAAGAAATTAAGGTTTTTGATGAAAACATTCCAGGATTTTTCTCCATATAATGGACTTCAATGGGAACCAAACGGTTCAAGGTCCAAAAGACAATTTCAGTGCAAACTGCAAACTGTTCAAAGGGCTTTAAACGATTTCAGACGATGAATAAGGGTCTTATCAAGCGAAACGATCGCTCATTTAAAAAATAAATAACAAAGTTTAAGTTTTATAAGCTCAAATGGTCGCCTTGCTCTGTTCTGTGACGCGCGTTCGTGACTCTCCTGTTCGAAATCGTTCATCAAAACGTTTTTTTTTTTTATGAGCGATCGTTTCGCTTGATAAGACCCTTATTCATCATCTGGAATCGTTTAAAGTCCTTTGAACAGTTTGCACTGAAACTGTCTTTTGGACCTTGAACCGTTTGGTTCCCATTAAAGTCCATTAAAATCCTGGACTGTTTTCATCAAAAACCTTAATTTCTTTTCGACTGTAGAAAGAAAGACATGGACATCTTGGATGACATGAGTAAATTATCAGCAAAAGTTTTTTTTTAAAAAGTGAACTACTCCTTTAACTGCTAAATAAGGTTTTTCTTAATATAAAGAGGCTTTGTTTCTTCATTATAATTTCAGGACAGTTGTGTCACGCTCACTTTTTTAACTTTATGCATAACGTCATACAACTTTTAAAGTTGAAGTTACATTTAACTTCATAGAAAATATCTACACCACTGTTCAAAAGTTTGGGGATTTTTAATGTTTTTGAAAGAAGTCTCTTGCTTGATCAAAAGTTCAATAAAAACAGTAATTAGTGACATTATTACAATTGAAAATGAAGGTTTTCTTTTGTTATATATTAAAATAGTAATTTATTCCTGAAAACAGAATTTATCGGCATCATTACTCCTGTCTTCAGGGTCACATGATCCTTCAGAAATCCTTCTAATATGATCCGATTTGATTTTCAAGAAACATTTCTTATCGTTATTATCAATATTGAAAACGCGCTGCTTAACATTTTTGTGGAAACAAAAATAAACAGCATTTATTTGAAATATAAACCTTTTGTGACATTACGAATCTCTCTTTGGATCATTTCAATGCGTCTTTGTCAATAAAAGTATTCCTTTCTTTCTAAAAATCTTAGGAAACCCCAAACATTTGAATAGTAGTGTAAATGAATTTTAAAACCGAAATTAAAAACGTGCACCATACAAGAGGTGCATTCAGGCCATGCATGCATTGCATTTTTGATGTAGTTATGAATAAATGAATATACACACTGAGCTCTGAATGTGAGCTCTTGAGATCCCTCATGACTTTTGTCTTTGTTTTACAGATGTGATCTAGGTTGCTGCTTGATCCCCTGTATGATTGACGACCTCAAGGATGTGACACACACGTGCCCCAACTGCAAGGGCTATATTTACACATACAAGCGCATATGCTAACAGTCTATCCCATTAACGATCGTGCTGTGACCTCATTCTGGTGGGTGTTGACGACTCACTCTCATTTCCTTCTGCTCTCTGATCGCCTCAGCTGACGGCTCGTATTTCTAGCCATTTCTCGCTTTATGTAACTATAGATTCTCACATTTAATTTCCAGGTACTTGATGTAGTTACTGACACCTCTAAAATGAAGCAGAGGGCACGTTTTAATATGCACAATGGTCATTGTTTCATCAAAACACTGTTTCAATTTTTTTTTTTTTTTTTTTTTAGCAGTAAAGCAAAGTGTAAGCATCTAGAAAATATGTGAAAAGGGTAACCTTAAGCTCATTCGTGAATATTACTGAGTAGCGAAAACAACTGAATTTCACTACAGGGTCAGTATTGTTGGAATGTAGGATTATTATTTTATGCATTATTGTTTTATTTTAACATATTGAAATGAAAGTCTTTAATAGCTGGGTCTGGGACTGTTTAACATTGTCCTGGAGTAACATTGTTGCTTTTACATGTGAAAATTGCGTCTATATTTGGCATTTTATGCAAATGTTATGGGGGAAAATTTTTTTTTCACTTTTGTCATGTTTTCAGTTTCTCATGTTTGTCTACGAGACTCATTTGATTTGATATGCTTATGAAACATGCGTGTCATTTTATTTGACAGGTTTTTATTGAGAAGGAATATGTATGTCCATTTAAATCTCCTTTTAGTAATTTAGGATACTCGATAGCTTTTTAATATGCCGTGCTGTTCACGTTAGGGTCATATTTGTGGAATTCAACCAATATACATTTAATATGTTTTTGAACTGTGAATCTGAACTATAGCCATGGTGCTTTTCTAACCACTACACTAGCTGTTCTGTGTTGTCGTCAATAAGCTGTTTGAGCCTTCTCTAAACTATCATCGGTTATCCAGGTCCGTTTACCGGTCATTACTAAACTAGGTCTGTTTGCTGATATTAAGATCAGTGTAGAAACATCTCTAATCACATATTTATTTTAACATTTATTCTGGCCAGAACTGCTGAACAACATGTTTAGAAGTGGCAGTTGCGTTATTTTTTTTTAGATTTCTACTTAACATGGTGAAGTTGTTGTCGTCGTCTTCTTCAAAAAGGGAAGAAATCTCTTGTAAAGGCTGTTCAAAGCTGCTTTGCTGTTGGAGTTCACCAGCATGATGAAATGCGCTGCATGGCATCACTGTAATCTTGCATATAGCGCTCTATTGGGCCATATGTCCCCTCAGTGTGTCAAGCTGGGCTTGTTGCTGCACTGGGCTTCATAACTCAAAGCAGATTAACCGTTCACTTATTAATACTGTGTGTAACAGGTCACAAGGACTTAAATGATTATTGTCCTGATTTTTCCTTTTTTTGTGGTCAGATTGTGATTTCTGTGGAATCATCCAAAGAGATTTGTTTTTGTTATTTGGTCATTTCGGAATAGATGTTTGTTCTGGTTGTGAAATTGTAAACTTTCAAAAACCATTTTGCTCTGTCCGACAATGTGAATTATTGCTGAAATGGTACAGAAAATGGTACAAAATTTTTTTTTTTTCTTTTTATGTGGTCAGACTTGTTATTTCTCAGGATTGTTTCCTTTATTTGATAATTTCTGAATAACTCTGTATGAAATTCAAACACTACAACATCAGCAGTGATTAGACTATCGCCCAGTTTCACAGACAAGACTTAAGCCTAGTCCCAGACTAAAATGCATGTTTGAGCTGTCTAACCAAAAGCAAAGTGCACTGACATTTCTTAAAATATGTCAGCAACATTTTTTGTCTCATTGTTTGTCTTTTTTTATAAGGCATGTTTATAAAAGACACTTAAATGTCCTAAGTGAACTAACGCCCTAACGCCCAATCCTGGTTTAATCGAGCCTTGTCTGTGAAACCAGGCCTATCTATCTCAATTTGAGGTAGCTAAAGCTCCGATTTTCACTCTTGCCTAAAACTACACCATGTAACTCTTGTCCCTGAAGGGTAAAACAAAATGTGTTTTGGTCGTGCTACGGCTCTAGCATCAGTTTACCAGTGTTCAGGGGTTTATTTGGAGGTTTGCCGTTTTGAATGATTTACGGTGATTTTTTTTCGTTTATTGTGACGCAAACTTTAGTCTTCATGCTAATGCAAACACATGAACGCGGAGCTACTTTTCTCTGTGTACGGATACGGATAGATCCTGACACGCACGGGCGAATGCATATATTTTTATCCACAAAATCCGTCCCGAAAGCTCAAAAATATGAATCGTAAATAGATTCATCAAAGTGTATTGGGCAAAAGTAAAGACATTTAGAAAACATTTTCTAATTAATAACAAGTTCAGATATTAATCATCTTTTTCCTGTAGACAATCTGCCAATATTATAGCCGTTTAAAAATCGGAATATCCGTCTTTTGTTGTATTTAACATGAAGGAAAAAAAATAGCAATTGCTAGTGTGTGTATATGTATTTAAACTTGCTATTTCATTGTAAATGATTCTTTTTAATCAGATCTGTCAAATGAACGCTGGATTTTTCATAGTATTTGCCTCATAGGTGTATGCAGGCGTCGCAAAAAGACTTTTGCCACATTTAAAGGGTTAGTTCACCCAAAAATGAAAATTAAGTCATTAATTACTCACCCCCATGCTGTATCAACCCCGTAAGACCTTCGTTCATCTTCGGAACACAAATAAAGATATTTTTGATTGAATCTGAGAGCTAGATCAGTCCTAATTAGACTGGCTCTTGACGGCCCATAAAGTCATTAAAGAAAAGGTTTAAATATTCCATGTGCCTACAGCGGCTCAATTATAAGTTTATCAAGCGACGAGACTACTTTTTGTGCGAAAAAAACATAAATAACGACTTGCATGCGCGAGAACTGAGACGAGGACGTTCTCATTCGTCTACTTCTTGTTACCGCTCGGCTGCTCACCGCTTAGGAGTTTTACCGCCCCCTACCGTATAAAATGAATGATGATCCATATATAAGGCGCTCCGGATTATAAGGAACACTGTCATTTTTTGAGAAGATTAAAGGCTTTTAAGTGCACCTTATAGTGCGAAAAATACGCAAATTGAAAAGCGTATATACAGCGCGCATCTTCCTCTGCTTGTAAACAGAAAGTTTTGCGCTTTCAGCTATATCAGCACATCATCTTATACGGTAGGGGGCGGTAAAACTCCTAAGCGGTGAGCAGCCGGTAACAAGAAGTAGACGAATGAGAACGTCCTCGTCTCAGTTCTCGCGCATGCGCCCATAAAGAAGTAATGGAATAGTGGAATAAAGTCGTTATTTATGTTTTTTTCGCACAAAAAGTAGTCTCGTCGCTTGATTAACTTATAATTGAGCCGCTGTAGGCACATGGAATATTTAAACCTTTTCTTTAATGAGTTTATGGGCCGTCAAGAGCCAGTCCCTTAGGCAGTCTATGTAGGACTGATCTAGCTCTCAGATTCAATCAAAAATATCTTTATTTGTGTTCCGAAGATGAACGAAGGTCTTACGGGGTTGGTACAGCATGGGGGTGAGTAATTAATGACTTAATTTTCATATTTGGGGGAACTAACCCTTTAATTTCTTTATTTAATCGAAAATTAACCAAGACCTATAAAATCATCAAGATACCTCTCCATCAAAATATATGATGTCTTGTTTGATTACTGAAAGATAATCTCCAGTAAATATGCATGTTCATGAGGTTTACTTGCACAATCCAGGCTGGCTCCCTTTAATCTAATATGCTCTTGACTACGTAGGTCTACTTGCTTTGTGAAGTGACTTGATGCTGTTGCAGACAGTAGATGTCAAGCTTGTGTTACAGGAATGCAGTTGTAGATAGATGCCTTGAGAATAGTCCGTGGCACACCAGATGCCACGCTCAACTGAAGTCTCAAATGCGTATGTAAAACAAAACTTGTGAACTTAATGATTATTTGAACAAATAAAAAGACTATAACATGTAAGAGGTGTTATTTTATTACTCGCGCACACACACACAAGAATGAATGTCAGGCCAGAACAACACAGATGTAAACGATGTGGTGATGTACATTGTTACAGTTAGTTTAATCCATATAAATGATTGAAAAGAATTATATACATATAATGAAAACAGAATATTTTATTATTAACACATATTTTGAGTCTCAAAGTCCAAGACTGATTTAGTCTCTCCAACGATGACCACATTGTATATTGCAGCACTTGTAGAAAGTTGTCATTGGTTCATCAGCAGACCTAGTTTGAATCTGCATAAAGTAGGCCCGTGGGTGTTCGCATTTTGGACAAGGTTCTTCAAAGAAAAAAGAAAAAAAAGAAAATGTTATACTCAAGCACACTTATTTAAAGCCACCTGAATGTGTGATTAAACACACATTTAAGTATTTTTATTACAGTAGGATACACTGTTTTACCTGGAGTAGAATCAACATTTTCCCAAGCAGCAGCGCCCCCAAGAACATCATCAACCTCCTTCAGTTTGGGGTACTTCCTGCAATTTACCTGTCGCAATATCCAACCAATTATTTCAACACACATCAAATATATATGTATTATAGCAGAAATGTTTTATGCTGCCACAGTCTCAAAAACCTACATTGATGACGTTTTTGAGGGATGTTCTAATAAGTGAACTTTTCCACACACACACAGCAGCCAATTTGGCTACTACATGTTCAAGTTACCCGCCATTCCGATATTTGAATATATATTTATTATGAAATCTTATCTAAATTACTGAATTGAAAGCTTTTAGATTTTTTGCCAGATAATCTCATTGTTTACGGATAATACATACATATATTAGAAATACTTTAACAATTTTAAATCCACATTTTAAAGTGCGACGCTTTGTTTTGCTAATGTTGGAGCATTCGGGTTGGAGGATATCATTTATTAATCAAAATAACCCACCAAAATGGATAGTGGGTTGAGAAGTGTTACACGCCATGGTTGATTTTAGGTCTTTTGTTAACATTTATATGACCAAAAACCCTTGGTGGACTGAGAGAGTGGCTGCTACCAAACTGGCATACTCACTTTTAGGTTCTTCTTCTTCTGCATATGTATTAACCTTGTGACTGTTTCAAAAAAGTGTTTTATATAATGAATGTAATCCAAACATATTACATCCGTCATGTGGTCATTGCCATGTGACCTACAGTTTCATGTACACTAATGTACATTTCATGTTCTAAAATAAAAGCGTACACATTGTTCACATATTACATGTATATGAATGGAACGTTCACATTGTGCAATTGTTCAAATCACGTTTACAATCGAACAATCCCTCTATTCCATGTGTAATTTAATCAAAGCTTTGCATCATCAGACAAGTTCGAATCAAACTGTCACATCACTTCATCTTTTGACTTTATTCGAATCGAACGTTCAAATTATTTATGTGTTCCATTTTCACGTGTTTGTTTATATGTTGTGGTGGTAACTTCACATTAACTTACCTTCCTCGTGACATTGTGCACATATGGGCATGTATTACACGCGAATCTGAAGCATCTTTGTCCTTCCTCCACGATTAAAACATTCCCACAAGTTGGACAAAACATAAGCATTTTCAACGGTTTTATATACTATTGTTTACTAAATACTGGTATTGTTTTTCTGATCCAATTAAAGTTGGTGTTTACACACATTCTCAGCTGCAGTTGCTAGAACTTGCTACAGGAAGGACATGATAATAAACGTGCCTCACTATTCTAGGCTCGACATGAAACGTAATATAAACACAATGAAACCTTCATTATAGAGTGTATATACGTAATTAAAATGTTATATATAACTAACAATGTATAAAATTGTTGAATTAAAATATATATTAAATAGCTAATCACGGAAATGTAATTTAAAAACGTACGCGGAACTAAAATTTGGTGCATCATATAAATCTTCCGACAGCGTATGTTGTTAATTTTACGAAGAAAGCTGAAACGCAGCATGTTGATGTTACAGTTTCATCAGAAAGAATCTCCGTAAAGTGCTTTATGTATTATTTCCAAATTCTATTTATATTCATTGTCAACTTTTATATGTCTAGTACTTCTGTATATATTTTTAAATCGGTAATTTTTTGCTTATTATAAGTTTAAAATGGATGAATTAATGGAAGAAAACCCAAAGAATGTTGACGTGGCTGACTTTGCCGAGAAAAGCGTTGTAGATGAAGTTAAAGAGGAGCAAGAAGAAGAAGAAGAAGAGGATGAGGAGGCATTGCCTCATTCTGAATTTCTTGATATCTTCGAGGAAGGTTTGGCTCTGATAGTGCAGGACCCTTTACTGTGTGACCTGCCAATTCAGGTGTACCATCAAATAGCCTTACAATCAAGTTTTTATTCGAATAATGTTAAAATCAACGATTATTAATGACTTTCGGCAGAACATTTCTTTATAATCTTTTCTGCTCCCTGAAATTTGTTCCATCTGTCCAGGTCACATTGGAGGAGGTGAACTCTCAGGTGGCTCTGGAATATGGTCAGGCCATGACTGTTCGTGTGTGTAAGGCTGATGAAGAAGTCATGCGTGAGTTTTCTTGAAGTCGCTCTGAATTGTCACACATTTATTGAATCTAACTGGAGCAAATCTCTTCACAGCTATCGTGGTTGTGCAGTCTGCTACGGTTCTGGATCTCAAGAAAGCCATTCGCAGATATATGGAGCTGAAACAACAGAGAGAGGGAGGTGTCAAGCACATCAGCTGGTAAGACATGAAAAATGTGCCAGGTAGGCTACATGATACTGTAGGTTTCAATAGGTAATCCTCCCCCCCTAATCTATGTACCCTATCAAGGAAATACGTATGGAGGACATTTCATTTGGTCTTCAACGGAGAGAAATTAGAAGATGACGAGAGAAAGCTGAAGGAGTGAGTCCAAACAATAGACTGCTTTTGTAGAAATGTGTGAACTGCACAATAGTTAATTTGCTTTTTAATTACGGGATTTAAATATGACTGTGCTTTCCTTTTATTCTCAGCTACGGGATCAGGAACAGAGATGAAGTGACATTTTTGAAAAAACTAAAGAAAAAATGAACACGGACAATCTCCAGTTATTATTTATCACTCTAATTTGTACATAGTCGAGACATTTAAAGGAATAGTTCATCCAAAAAGGAAAACTCATCCTCATGGCATTCAAAACACTTTATGTTGTTATTTTCTGTGGAACAAAAAGCCTTTTTTTTTTTTTTTTTGCCCCAAAATGCTTTTTAACCTCTTTTCCACACAACAACATTTAAGTGACTACACTGCTGTCTAACTTTAAACAAAATCAACCAAAGGAAAGATTTTTACTTGAATAACAACCTAAATTTCATAAGATTTCAGGAGTTTTGAAATAGTGTACAAGTTTTATGTTTTATAGTTTATAGTTTTTTGTCCTTTTTGGAACATGGCAGCTGTGGTCACCATGAACTCTGGACAATGTCCTTAAAAAAAACACCTTTTTTATTTCACTGAACAAACACAGGCAGCAACTACAAAACAAAAACAGAAACCTGATGTGTCATGCAAATACAAATGTTAGGCAAGGATGCAAATGTTGGCTAGGCCTAGTTGATGAACTTGATGTTATTAATATACATATATTAATATACATCCACAAAACTCACTGTAACTACACATCTTATAAGGGTCTTTAAAGTCATATTTGTGGGATTTTATGTTGCTTTTACATTGATCAAAATACTAAAATCGGAACATGATTAAAATACACGTTGTTTTTAAGAGTGCAGTTTTATTCCCCTTGTTGTAAATGTAATATAGTCTCACCAGAACCTTCTATAAAACTAAATATAAACTAAATAGACAGTTACAGGTTAAGACCCTTGTCGTGACATGCCACGAATTTAGTAAAATACAGGTAAACCACACACTTTAAATATTGTGAACATGTTCCTCATACTGTTACACTACAGTAATATGATGACCAGCCTCCTATTTCCTTTATACTGCAATGAATGTGAAGAGCGGCTGATGAGACGCAACAGCACACATGGGTAACTATTTGTCATTTTTAACCACTTTTACTTAAATAAGATATTTTCTGTTTATTCTCATTGTAGTTGTGCTTGGGTTAAGCTGTATTTTTCATATCAGGAAAAAAAAAAACTTTCTTTGAAACAGCATTCGTGACGCTCTATTGCATCTCTTTAGGAAAGGACACTGTATGAAGGTTTGAGGCTCTCTGAGGTCTAAGTGACCTGTCGTCTCTCAACCCTCAACATGCCTAAACAATCTGATGAGCATTTGGCGAATGTTTTTGAGGAGTTGAACAAGCTGTCCTTTCGCAGACAGCAGCTCACGGACAGACGCAACGTCCTGCACATGCTCATCCAATTCAAGCGAAATAACGGGCAAAATGAGCACGGTCAGTACGAGTCGATGGAACTATTTGATGATTTACAAATGAAGCCAGAGAAACTTTGAAAGACATTTGGAGATTATTTTTTTAAATGAAGAAATGTATGTGAATATAGAGATTTTTACGATGTTTTGTGCTCATACTTGATCTTTGTGACCAATAGAGTATTCCAAAGAAACTGGAGAACTTCAACAAATTGACGAGGATCTTAAAGTTCTCTCTGAAAGGAAGATTGAACTTGAGAAAATGCAAGAGGGGGGCGGCTCTCTTTTAATAGGTAAAATGAGGTTTGCCATCTTGAAATTTTTTTTGCCAAATATATTCAAACATTTGGAAATTGAACTGTGTAGTCGTAGGCCTATGTAAAAGTATAGTTGTCATATGTTTGTATGTTTTTATTTTGCAGACACGACTAGGACTGGCGTCATATTTGTAGACAGTCCACCTCCATTTCCAGGTTAGTAAGTTTTTTTTTTTTCCTTTCGGTAACGTAACACTTACAATAAGTTTTCATTTGTTAGCATTAGTGGACTACAATAGTTAACATGAACTAACAAGTCAAAATAGGTAACACTTTTTAAAGGAGTAGTTCACTTTAAAAAAAAAAAAAAAAAAAAAAACTTTTGCTGATAATTTACCCACCCCACGTCATCCAAGATGTCCATGTCTTTCTTTCTTCAGTCGAAAAGAAATTAAGGTTTTTGATGAAAACATTCCAGGATTTTTCTCCATATAATGGACTTCAATGGGAACCAAATGGTTCAAGGTCCAAATGAAAGTTTCAGTACAGCTTCAAAGGGCTTTAAACGACACCAGACAATGAATAAGGGTCTTATCTAGGACCCTTCGAGTCATGACTCGAAAAAAGACTTGTTCATTTTGATGAACGAGTTTGAACAGGAGAGTCACGAACGCTCATCACAGAACAGAGCAAGGCAAGCATTTGAGCTTATAAAACTTAAACTTTGTTTATTATTTTTTAAATGGCCGATCGTTTTGCTAGATAAGACCCTTATTCATCGTCTGGAATCGGTTAAACCCTTTGAAGCTGCTCTGAAACTCTCTTTTGGACCTTGAACTGTTTGGTTCCCATTGAAGTCCATTATATGAAGAAAATCCTGGAATGTTTTCATCAAAAACCTTAATTTCTTTTCGACTGAATAAATAAAGACATGGACATCTTTGATGAGGTGGGGGTGAGTAAATTATCAGCAAACGTTTTTTAAAAAGTGAACTACCCCTTTTAATGTAGTCTAATAAAGTACAAAATAATTTGCAAGCTACATATAAGCTAATTAAACTATAATAATTTAATTGCAGTGACAAAGAATGAAGAACTCACAATTTGTATATACAGTCTATTAATGTATTAATTACAGTTACATTTACAATTTCAACTACGTCAATACAAAATACAACAGGACCAGAGCTTCCTGAAAGCGGCTTGTGTGTTTTCTTATAGCGCCGCAGGTTATTCTGGACGTTAAGCAACTTCCTCGATACTCCTCTAAGACACAGTGTCCGTACTGTCGCCAATATATAACCACAGAGGTCACGACCAAAGCTGGCAGTGTGACCTATCTTCTGTGTTTGATATCCATGGTTTTTTGGTGAGTTGAACTATTTACTTATTTTAATTCACGTCCCGTATTACCCTTATGTCTTTCTGTCATGACATATTTGTGTTAATGACTGTTTCTTGTGTAGTTGTGTTGCGGGCTGCTGTCTAATCCCATTCTTCGTGGATTCCTGCAAAGACGTCACTCACAAATGTCCAAAATGCCGCAGTGATATAAACACGTGCAAAAAGTTCTGAGGAATGGAACTGTAATGTCAATTGGACCGAATCACCAGCAAATGTACTGGAGAGTCTTATTTTTGATTATCGCACACAACTAAGGCGGTTGGAGATGTCATCCTGAACTTTTTACAGGGACAATCCCCATGGAACTACCTTTCCTAAAGCAGGGACCAAGCCAAGCTTTTGGCAAACCTTAAAACGCTCCTGAACTATCCAATCCTGAATCTTCAGGGTGACTTTTCAGTCTTCTGGTTTGAACTTCAATGCCAAGTTTTTATTTGGGGTTATTACACTATCAGGAATATAAAAAAATGGAATCAAGAAGCCTGATTCCTGATTGCTTTTGGATGTAATGGGCTAGGAGTTCTTCGGCTGATAAAAACGATCTTGTTTTGTAGAGCATAAGTTATGATCTTTCCTTTGAGAAAAACATTATCTCTGGTACAATGTGAAATGTTAAGTTTATTTATTGTGTAGCTTTCTTTGGATCATAACTGAGGTTATGCATTGCTGGAACATGTTTTGCCCTCCAAAACACAGAACCAAGTAATTTCAGTGGTTTCAAATACAGAAACATTTTAATGATAAAAGGCTGTATATACAATAAAGATATGTACAAAGATAACCTCAAAAAAATATTTACAGTTGCACAAATACATTTGTATAAAAATGTATACTGTAAAAATATATACACTGTGCAAAATATGAGGCATATGATCTATATCGCATTTCAAAGGGTCAGTATGTTTTCAAATATTTCTCTTCTTTACCTCTTCATAACAAATAGCAATTACTCTGACATGTTTTAAAAAAAATACAAGGTCTTATGATAGGGTTTTGCTCCAACACATCTTTTTTTTCAACAAAAAATATTTATAGAGGAATAAAATGTGTGACACACACACACACACACATATATATATATATGTGTATGTGTGTGTGTGAGAACTGCATAAAGGCAGTGAAATCGCATGTTTACAAAATTAAAAGCCTTTGGGTCTCTGACAGAGACATGGTAATTACATTTCTAAATATAGAAATACATTCTTTCATTTTGACATGTTTGGATATAGAAATGATTGTCTGAGTTCATGTTCAGTACAAGGTCAAGTAAATGCATTATTTGGCATATTTTCACAAAGTGTCTTGGGGGAAATATGTCTGTCAAACACTGCAAAGAAACAGTGATACATCGAAAGGAAGTGGTGATAAAAAAAAAAAAAATTATCAAAACATTCCAGCAGATGTCGCTACATTGTCACATTTTACAGAAAATCTAAACAATATCTAAACTAACATACATATGGACTGAAATCTAATTCAATCTAACAAATAACTAGTGAAGATGAGGTTTAGGTACATTCACAAAGGCATATCACCCGCCAGCTACCTGTACTTCAGTGGTTATGTAGAAAGAAGCTTGAATTCTGAAATATAGTGAATTTAGGCCTCAGCAGTTCATCTACATTCAAAGCAAACATCTACTGCAGCAAAGAGTCTGACCAATCAAAATTCAGCTGTTATCCGATGTCATTAGTTTGCCCCTATGGATATGGAAATTTCACTGGTCCAGTTTAGTGTTGTTTCCCTGGTCAACTCACACGGCTAAATCGTGTCTCTAGTCTTTTGTCAAAGATGATAATGGCCCCTAATCCTGCTCCCTCTCTTTAGCCCCATGATGGGTTTGGTAAACAAACTTGCTCTGACCTTCCCTAGTCCACGCACTAAATAAATTTGAAATTTTCATACATTAAATGTTATTAATTAGCTGCCACAATTTCGAGTACCCTAATGCAAGGCCTAACAGCTCATTGACCGTGGAAATTGACGGTGTATATAAATGAGACACTAAACAGGTTCCTTCAAGGTGATGTAACAATTACCATGGCACAATGCTTCCATCAAAAATATTAACACAAACTCTGTGTTAAAAGTGATAGTTCACCCCAAAATTACAATTCTGTCATCATTTACTCACCTCACATGACTTCTTTCTTCAGCAGAACACAAAAGAAGATATTTTGAAGTTTCAGCTGCTTTTAAAAACATTTTTAAGTCATTGGGATTTCGTTTGAAACTTTCAAGCCCCCAACAGAACATAAAGGTAATGTGAACTGGATCAGAGTAAAACAGATTATGGAAAAAGAAGAAATGTAGCGGTTTTTGATAAAAGAAAAACTCTACACATGGATGAATCGTTCACAATAAGATCTGTAAACTGTTGAGGAACGTAGGAAAGTCGGCTATATATATATACACTCACCGGCCACTTTATTAGGTACACCTGTCCAACTGCTCGTTAACACTTAATTTCTAAGCAGCCAATCACATGGCGGCAACTCATGGTCAAGACAATCTCCTGCAGTTCAAACCGAGCATCAGTATGGGGAAGAAAGGTGATTTGAGTGACTTTGAACGTGGCATGATTGTTGGTGCCAGAAGGGCTGGTCTGAGTATTTCAGAAACTGCTAATCTACTGGGATTTTCACGCACAACCATCTCTAGGTTTACAGAGAATGGTCCGAAAAAGAAAAAACATCCAGTGAGTGGCAGTTCTGTGGGCGGAAATGCCTTGTTGATGCCAGAGGTCAGAGGAGAATGGCCAGACTGGTTCGAGCTGATAGAAGGGCAACAGTGACTCAAATAACCACTCGTTACAACCAAGGTGGGCAGAAGAGCATCTCTGAACGCACAGTACGTCGAACTTTGAGGCAGATGGGCTACAGCAGCAGAAGACCACACCGGGTGCCACTCCTTTCAGCTAAGAACAGGAAACTGAGGCTACAATTTGCACAAGCTCATCGAAATTGGACAATAGAAGATTGGAAAAACGTTGCCTGGTCTGATGAGTCTCGATTTCTGCTGCGACATTCGGATGGTAGGGTCAGAATTTGGCGTCTACAACATGAAAGCATGGATCCATCCTGCCTTGTATCAACGGTTCAGGCTGGTGGTGGTGGTGTCATGGTGTGGGGAATATTTTCTTGGCACTCTTTGGGCCCCTTGGTACCAATTGAGCATCGTTGCAACGCCACAGCCTACCTGAGTATTGTTGCTGACCATGTCCATCCCTTTATGACCACAATGTACCCAACTTCTGATGGCTACTTTCAGCAGGATAATGCGCCATGTCATAAAGCTGGAATCATCTCAGACTGGTTTCTTGAACATGACAATGAGTTCGCTGTACTCAAATGGCCTCCACAGTCACCAGATCTCAATCCAATAGAGCATCTTTGGGATGTGGTGGAACGGGAGATTCGCATCATGGATGTGCAGCCGACAAATCTGCGGCAACTGTGTGATGCCATCATGTCAATATGGACCAAACTCCCTGAGGAATGCTTCCAGCACCTTGTTGAATCTATGCCACGAAGAATTGAGGCAGTTCTGAAGGCAAAAGGGGGTCCAACCCGTTACTAGCATGGGGTACCTAATAAAGTGGCCGGTGAGTGTATATATATATATATAGAGAGAGAGGCATCATTTGGAAGTGTTCCTCACAATCTTTGTAAATTAAACATCCTGCCTCATTGGAATATAATAGTCAAGTCGTATGGATTATTTGCATGCTATACCTTTACATCCAAAATGTTAAATCTCACTGACTTTTTATAGACCGAACAGCTAAAATGGCTTCAAAACATCTTTTGTGTTCCACAGAGAAAAAGAAACAAGTTTAAAATGACATGAGGGTGCGAATGACAAATTTGGATGAGCTATACCTTTCAATTCGAAAACTAGATTTTCTGGATAACGTAAATAGCAAAGGCACATTGTACGTACTGTATAATTCTTACTTGCTGCAAAATGTGTGATATGAATCTAATATATATATATATTATGTCAATTCAAAGACATTATACTAAATCACAATCTAAAAAACAACATTCTATATATAATATAGGCCAGCAGTTTCAAAGACGGCTTCAAAATATGAAAAGCAGAAGGTCACTGCCTAACTATATAGGTGAAAAACAAGTGTCTCTACATTCTTTTCTGCCTTGAAAGGTGTTGGTGACAAAAACAGCAAACAAACCTGGCACAAATAAGAAAAGCTGATAACTAATGATGGTCACATCTGTTCACGCACAGAGGATCACTCCAGATCGCACTGCACGCCTGTTAGTGGTCCCTCAGGGTCAACAAATCTTTTTTTAGAAAGTCTCCTCTCCAATCGTGATCGCTTTGTGAGCTCAGTCCCAGTGCAACTGTAGATCAGTCGAGTCCAAGAAATCCGATGAAAAGACAGTCGGAGAGGAGATTCCAGCAGGACCTGGGATCGTAAGGTCTAACCACTCCATGTTATCAAGGCCGGTGTCTTGAAGGTGGAGGGTGGATGGTGGTGTGTCAGTGAAGGTCAGATCTGAAGTGTCCATTGGGGAGTGGGACCGCTCCAGCAGCTGGTTTTTGAGCTCCTCCATCAGTCTTTGGGACTGCTGCCCAGCGTCCTCCAGCAGGACCTCCAACTGGTTATCGGACGCCAGGGTCAGCAGGCTGGGTGGAGGTGCTTGGGTGTGATTGGGCGTGCGGGCAACGTGTATTCGCGGGGGAGGACGTGACAGCACAGTGTTGATGGGCAGGGTGGTCACGTTGACCGTCACTGGCATAAGTTTATCCAGAGAAGGATCCTGCCTGGCCAGAGGGGATATTTCTGGGAGGGAAAGCACAGAAAATGGTTTAGTTATACAAATCTATTGCTTCTAAAAAAAATCAAAGACGTGTTCTGTGTTTCTTTCTGTACAGTTCTCACCTCCACTCTCAATCAAAACGTCAAACAAATCGTCCATGTGCTGACTGGTAGCAGTGGGAACCTTTATGGAAGAATATGAGGTATTAAGACAATAGGGGATTATCATGCTTACGGGTTTCATGGGCGGGATTTGTCAACTTTGTGCATGTCCACTTCCGACGCAGTTCAACAATGGCCGAAACGAAGGCTAGATGTCACTGCTCTGTTCCACTTTGTAGATCTAACCAACAACGCCAACCCTACTTAATTGAAGTTGATTAAAGCAGTTCGCCGGGATGAAAGTCCAAACTTTAAAATAAAACAAGGTAACGTGTTTGTTTGTTCAGGTGAAATACTGCATTATAATGGTTGTATTGGCCCTTTACAGGTATTTTAATCCACAAGTTTCCGAGGGGCGCTCCTGTAAAAAATAAAGTGGGTGAAACTTCCGGTGAGGCGGCGGAAGTGACATTCCAATGGTATTTTGTGTGTTAGTTAGCGAAGAGGCTGGCTGTTTTTCGGAGAATTATTTTACTATTTAAAGACGCAAATCTTTATGAGAGATGTCGTTACGGAGCTCAGGGACAACATGCGCTGTTCGCGGTTGTATGTATAACCGGACTAAACTAATTCAGTGGCTTAAACGTGATTGTTTTGAACATAAGCTGAAAACGAAATCAGAGTGATCCTGCCAGAGCCCGTCTCTGATCCTGCCAACGACTGTAGTTTCCATCACCTCCCAAAAGACGACGAATCTTCTTGTGTACATTTGTTTAAATTCTTAATACTTTATAAACTCTATCAGCATGTGATTGGCTGTTCTCTACTGATGTTGCACCTAAACTCAGGATCAAAGCCTGTGTTGACAGAATACCAAATGTGCCAGTTAATGTATTCAAGCAGCACATTCATTTATAATTTTGAATAAACTCCAAAGCACAATGACTAAGTGTGTATTTTTTATTTTAATTGTCAGCATTGTCACCATGCCTTGATGAGTATTGGTTATTAATAATGTTATTATAATACTCCAAATCAACTACTGCGGAGGGTAAAGGTACTGTTATTTCACCCTTTTGAATTTGGTTGAGGTTGTGTTCCCACATCGTTAGCTAGTTTGGATCGCTATAACTTGAATGACTGTCAACTGTTGAATGAACGAGTGTCAAGCATGTCAAATCGTGCTTTGTTTACTTCGAATCGGAAGTCGCGCCCACTTTTGACGCAAGGCCTCATGGGGCGTAGGAAACTTGTGGATAGGTAAAAAGTAGTAGTTGAGTTAAAATCAGTCAGATTTAATCCTCACGAATATCATTGACTAATTTCAGGGCAAAAATATTACCTTTCAATCAATATGTAGAGGCTTCAAACACTTTTTGGCAGGTGAAATAATACTGCATTATAATTGTTGTATTGGCCCTTTACAGGTATTTTAATAGGTAAAAAGTTGTAGGTGAGTTATAATCAGTCAGATTTAACCCTCATGAATATTATCAACTAATTTCAGGGCAGAAATAACAGGTAAATAGGTACTGTATATAAAAGGTAAAAAGTACTGGGTGAGGGATGTTTATTTGCACGTTATGTCTGTTCGATCCACATAAAAGCAACTGCATTCGTAAAGAGAATGGGCGATACATCTTTAACAGGCTGCGCGCACTCCCATCAATTTTCGGGCATGACCCCGGCACTTTAGCGAATCAGACTAATTTACCAGGGATGACTTATAAATAAACCTAGTGTAGTACGTCATCAGTTCGCCAGAGTGATCGGTGATTCAACGGAAGTGGCAGTGCGCAAAGATCACTGAATGCGGAAGTACTACGTGTCAGCGTGATAATCCCCTATGGTAAAGTGTGCAAAATACTTTTCAAAGTATGCAATTGGCCACTGGCCTTGGCCTGTTGTTTCACGGTTAAACAAGAAATGGAAGAGACAAAACAAAAACAACGAACTGAGACAATATTGGTAACTTCTGGAGAGAAAATAGTGCAGATACCGACACTTCCTGATGTGCATCCCAGAGAGCAACATGGTGTCGGACCAGATCCTTGCCCACATCTGGTATGCATGGAATTCACATGTTCCAGATGTGGCCGGCACCATGTTGCTGTCTGGGATGTGTCGAGTTCATGCATGTGTGCATGTTCTTCGTTTTTTTTTTTCTTCAGCATTTGCATCAAAGCTGAGGTATATTTTGGGCTTAACTTTAAATTACCTGCATTGTGGCTTGTAGGCCTCTGGTCTGTTTGACGGCCTCCTCGTAACGGGGTGGGTCTTTGCTCTTTGGGCTGTGGTGATTTGGGAATGTCGATGGCTGAAGGATATAGTTGAGCTGACAAGGCGATGGAGGCTGAACAAAACAATATAACTTTAAAACTGTGTAATATGGGTTAAGGGCAAACAGTATAATATTTAAGGTATAATGGAGCACAAGACAACAAAGAGTACCCACACGTTATCATGTTTCTATGCAGTATATAGTGTGTTCTGGGTGGTTGCTGTACAATCATTAAAGTGTGTTGAGAGGTTGTTGACATGTTGCAAGCATGTGTATTTGTTGTGCATACTTGACAAGTGCTCTGGTTTCATTAAACCAGATATTATGCTAAAATGATATTTAACTAGCAAGCTGAAAAGACGACGGTTTACTCTCCCACTATTACCCCTTTTCCACCGAAAAAAGAACTGGTTCGGAACTGGTGCTGGTTCAAAGTTGGTTCGGAGTTGGTTCAACTTGCGAACCCGTTCAGAACCTGTTTGCTTTTCCACTGACTAGAGCGTCCAGGGAACGACGTCCTTACGTCACTGTGTACGTCGCTAGAAACGCTTTCAAGTACATTGCTTTGGGATTAACTGGTGTACCAAGAAAACTTAAAAACAATTGAAATATGTAAGTCTTTTAATCTTTTCGTTTGATATGTAATCATGTACTTGTGCATGCTGAATACTTCAGGCTTAAGCTGGGTGTGCACCAAAGATTTTTTTTTTTTTTTACTGGGGCCAGAGTATTTTTTTAATTTAGGAGTGCCACATATTAAAAAAAGCCAGCAGTGTGATGAGTCACAGAACATCTATTTCATGCAAATTGCTGGGCACTTGCCCTTTGAAAATGTTGGCAAACACAGTGTTCATCACTGTCGCCTTTTACATTTACATTTATTCATTTAACTGACGCTTTTATCCAAAGCGACTTACAATTACTATATATGTCAGACGTCGCACGCCTCTGGAGCAACAAGGGGGTTAAGTGTCTTGCTCAGGGACACATTGGTGTCTCACAGTGGATTCGAACCCAGGTCTCTCACACCAAAGGCATGTGTCTTATCCACTGTGCAATCACCACTCCTATCTAATCTCCTATCACTCCTTTTCCCCAGCTATCTAATCACAGTGAAGGAGGGGTGGAAGATTGTTTGAATGGATCGGCCAAAATTTCAATTGAGCACCAAATCTGTTGCAAATCGGATTACTCCCGGGTAATTGAAGAGTTTGCAGCAGCCAAAGCTAGAAAGGTCCTCTTTTAAATGGTGAGTCAACTGTATTAATTAATTTAACCAGTCTTAAGTTAACAGTAGGGGTCAATATGTGATACGTTTGATTGTAGGGGTAGCATGTACAGTCCTCCCAAGGGTCTACCAGATAAGGAGTTAAATGCTGCACCTTCAAAGCATTCTCAAGCTCTGGGTGTTTTCAGAAAAACACTTGGAATTTTCAGCTGGGAAAAAAATGCTTTGGTGGGCGCATACTTCTGTGAGAAGAGAGATCAGTTTGCCTTACTTTGTTAATGAGTCCGTTTGGGGATGTGTGTCTAGGCGAGACTCTAGGTGAGTTGTTGAGGAAGCACTGGGGCAGATCTGCCATGGGCTGGTTCTGGTTCTGCCTGTACTCAAACCCAGAAGGTGAGCTTCCACACAGGGGTAAAGCCTGCAAACACATACATCAGGAGGAAGAATTAGGCCCACTGCACTGTCCGAGTAAAAATGTTTAATATCAGTGTGTAAACAGAAGCCTCTTGTTCTCGAACCAACTCCCCGTCTTCTTGATAAGTGCTCTTTCGGATTTTCTCTGTACTTTCTACTTCTGTCACTTAAATAGCCAGGTCTGCATTTGATGTTGTTGAGAGGGTAATGCATCACCTGAACTGAAATGCTATTGCCAGAGCAACATCAGAGATAAGTGCAAAACACATAGCAGACCTCAGAAAGGTTTTCCATTTCAAGCTATGTGCCAAATCAGAGAGAAATGCGTCTGGGCCTTGTCATCACAATAGTGAGCTGAACTGGATTCATGAAGTGTCGGAACACTAATAGCAAAAGCAAAGGTTAAGATCTACAAGCACCCTAAAGTATACATGCATAACAACACAACTAAGAGAATACAATGAATTTCTAATTGTTGTGTTGGTGTTATTATTTTACTGCCTGCATCCTTATAAATTAGAATTAAGCATATCCTAATTACTTTGTATGTCTAAAACAGTGCATATAAGAATTAGTGGTTGACTGATATGAATTTTTCTCTGGCCAGGGCATTGCTTAATGTGTTTTTTTTGTTCTGTTTCCGAGTTGGTATTCAAGTGTTTTGAGTGGTTATTTGAGTGGCAGTTACAATGCAGTTTGGGGTAGTTTCTATACCAATGCTAAGGATTTTAAAGTAGATGTTAAGACCCAGTTTCAATTGAAAAAACAAAACAAAACAAACTTAAAGACTACAGCCAACTAGCATGTATGTTTGCACCTGTGTGAGAGGAAATAACTCTCCATACCAGCAGGTGGCAGTAGTCTGTATTCGTAATTTAAAAGGGAAATCAGAAGAGCCATAATAGAAACCATAAAAAAGGCTGCACGCGAAATCACATACTTTCCCAATATAAAGTAGGCAAAAACAGTATTTGACAAAATAAGTATGTCTGAATTCACAGCACTTATAAAAGAGTAGGGCGAAAAGTACCCGGATGAAATACTACGTCCGGTAGTATTCTGAGGATACTTTACTATCCCATGAGGCCATGGGAGAGGATTTATGAAACCCAGTGACGCTAGTAGATCACGATAATGACAGCATGTCGAATGTAGCGCGCCTGGATTACATTCACACTACACACATTCAAAAACATACTTTTTTTAGTGATTGTAAAGTAATTCAAATTAAGTACCTACTCAAGAGAGTATGTAATTTCAGACGCCGCCAAAGCCTCTTCACTTTGTAGTTTGCTTGTTTTCTCAACTTCTCTTTTTCTTGGTTTTCTAAGCTAAACAGTCAATCAGAATGATCTCTCTTACCAATGGACTGTGCCACAGATTCAACATGCTCAATTCAGCCTTTGCCAGGAGTTTGACTAACAGACGATCGTACCAAAAATAACCTGCTCTGTCTTATCTATCGGCACATTGTCAGTGTTATTTGCTCCGCATTGAATTCTTCACTGCGTGAGAATTCATGTGTGGCATGAGAGCGCCATAGCTTGTCGGATGGGGTCAGTCTTTGCGAAGACTCAATTGTCCAAAAAAGTTGCTGTTGGGGTCCGAACCCTCAACAATGGCCCAATATTAGTCGATGGACAACCGTCAGCTGGTAAGTCAAAGCCTTTAGCCATTTACCATGCACTTTCTTGCAGATGGTGATTGCCAGGACATTTCTACAGTATATGACTGCCAAGGTGTTTTAAGTGCTTGAAAATGCATTGCCATTCACTAGATGGAAATCACACTGAAGCGATTTGCTCACCTGAGGTGGAGATGGTGTCTGATTTGAATGCGTATTATTGGACGTCTGTGTCTGCAGAAGTGGCGTCTGAATGATGTTTTGAGGCAAACTGGGCATTGTTGTTTGGAGAACGGTCTGAGACTGCAAAGTAAAGAGAAAAACTCTAAATAAATATGCCAACTGTAAATTGAACCGGCAGATCATGAATGTTAAGAGACCTGTGTGCCGATGGAGTTGCTGGGCAGGCTGATGGGCAACAGGACTTGCGTGGCAGGCTGAGTGTTGATCAGTGTCTGCTGATGCAGCACTTGAGGGACTTGCTGGGTGTTGATGTAGAACTGCTGGACTGGGGTGTGGTGCATCTGGGCATGAGGCTCTTCCTGCTTCACACTTGTAGTTTGGGGCAGGGGACTCCACTTGGAGTTACAGCTAGGGGCGGCGCTGTTCTCCTCTTTGACCTGGACTGATGGATTGGGTTCAGGTTGCTGCCCTCCACCCTGCTGACTCCTTTTCTCCACCTCCAGCTGCATCTTCAGCTCCTCCACCAGGCGCTGCTCCTGCTCCAGCTTACGCATCAGCTCCTCAATCTGACGCTCCTTCTCGTGGAGGCGCTGGTCTTTTTCGGACACCTTGATTTCCATGGTCACGTCTTCAGGTGAGGGTTTGAGGGGTGAGGTGCTTGTCGGCGGGTGGGCTGGAGACAAAGTGCACAGAGGTTTGGTGAAACCGTCTCTGCTGTCCTCCATACTGGTGTTGGAGGCCTCGGACCTCTCGGGAGACACAGGTGGAGTTGTGCTCATGCTTTCGGGATGCAAAGCAGTTTTGGAGATGTTTGAATCTATAATTGTAGTAGACTGAGAGCTCTCCTGGTGGGACTTAAGCCTTTCTAAGAGGTCTGTCTTAGTGCCGGACACGGGAAGTCCGCGCAATTTTAACTCTACCTTAAGCTCGGCCACCTAGAAGACATAAGAACAACTGTACTTCTGCACACTTATCTATTTGAGGTGGGAAAATGAATGGGCATATTACCCACCTTCATCTCATCTAGGTTGGCAGGCAGAGACCCGGTTTTACGACCGGTCGAGGTGTTGTTGGGACGTGAAGAAGCCATACTCGGCAGAGACACCATAATGGGAGAGGGAAGACTTGGGCTGGTGCTCAGCGTGATGTTGGGACAGCTGTTCTGACTCTCAGCTACTGGCCTGCAGAGGAGTATGGGGTATTTTAAATGCAATAGGAACTTCCAGTTCTCTCATCATTCACGATAAGCAGCCCTTCTACATAATAGAAGCAGAGGTACATCTTGCGTCAACAGGAGCCAAATTGACAAATAATATGAGGAACTGCCATTCTACAGCTGTGGTGATGACAGGTCTGTTAAGATTAATAGGCAAAACCATTATTTAAAGGCTATCGCTCATAGCACACAACGCTCACATTCCTTTCCGAGCTGCGAATTTCTTTTTGCAAATCAATCAGGCTCATAATAAATCCTTTTAATGTCAGAGCTGAAACTGATATTTCAGAATCGTATGCAATTGCACTGGTTCGTAACCAATGATATATCCATCCCTGCAGGCCATTTCACATGACATTGCACATTGAACATTGAAGATAAGTGTCAAGCTACAGTGTACGCAGTTCAACTGTAACTTTGTGGTGAATGTCATGAGAAAGGGCCTCAAATGTTGGAAACTTTACTGGAAACGTGACACATACTTAAGTGGTGCTGGTAATATGGCCTGGTAATTGTAATGCTGTTGCTGTTGGCTGATGATCTGGAGCTGCAGGAACTGCTGCTGTTGTTGAAGTAGCCTGGCATATGCACAGTCCATTGGGGCTTCATTGGGTTCCTGCTTCTGGTCGGGCGGGATGTACTGGTGATACTTGAGCTTCTTAATCCGTGGTTTGGGTTCTTTACTCTTCTTGCTTCGACTCTTGTCACTGGACTGTTTGGGCTGGCTTTGCTGCATGGAAACAAGGGGGGAGGAATTGAACAAAAAGTGTCACCTGAAATCACACAGCAAACATACTGACCGCATTCAACACCCTGCCGCTTTGGAATTATATCCCCAGTCTGTTTGACTTGTGATTTCAGGTGATTCCCATGATGTTTCAACTAGCCTCGTCATCTTGCCAACAAGAGGTGTCAGCACTATGAGAATACGATGAGCTGAGAGATTTATGGGTAAGACCACAACTGCTTTGAATAGGTGGGACACATGTATGAACATCTACCTAAAATCACAGGAAGAGGAAACAGGATGTGTGGAGGGGACATGACCCTCATTGTTCTAAAATATTGAGTCACAGGATACACATGAAAGTGGTTTGGCTTCTGGGTAAGGGAGTTGAAAGTCATCAGGATGTAATAACACAATTTCAAGCTGGCGTACTGTATGTGTGCACAGGTTTCCCAAAGCACGACTGTGCGAGAGGGTCAGCAGTGACCCGCTGTCATGTAGTAAATATGCGGAGTATGCTTGGATTATGATAGAAGCACAAGTTATTGCTTGATTTCTGTTTCTTATGTCCCCAGCTTAAGTTTGTTCTTCTCCGTATTATGAGTGTGAATGTTTCAGTTGACCTCCAATTGAAGACAGAAGGCGGCTGCTAGCACTTCTATCTCTGCATCTGGTGCTCTTCTGAAACTCATTTGGCCTAAGATATCTTTGACAAGTTGTTCTAAACAAGCTGTTTAGAGTGACAAACAACAGCTCTACATCTCTCCTGTCTACACTTTGGAACAGAATCTTGCTAAAGATACACTACCGTTCAAAAGGTCAGTAAGATTTTTTAAAAAGAATTTATTCAGCAAGAACACATTAAATTGATAAAAATGACAGTAAAGCATTTATAATGTAACCAAACATTTCTATTTTAAAACTACAGACCCAGACAGCAAACTGACATGGAATCAACGTGGAAACGACGTCTCTCATGACATCGAAACAACGTTGATCTGGCATTGTTTTGCTCATCGAATTAACGTTGAACCAACGTCAGACGCGGCATTCTTCAAAGCTAAATGAAAATCGAAAATTGGTTTGCTTTCATAACGTTGAAACAACGTTGATTTGAAGTTGATTTTCCGTTAGTTTTGAAAGAATGACGGGTCTGACGTTGGTTCAACGTTAATTCGATGAGCAAAACAATGTCAGATCAACATTGTTTCGATGTCATGTTTCCACGTTGATTCAATGTCAGTTTGCTATCTGGGGAGCCTTGTCTGAAAGTTTTATAAGCTTCCTAACATGATTGATCATTTTGTTAACATGTCTTATGTGTCTAGCATTATTTTACATTTTTCTAACATGTTTGTAGCATGTTTTAATACATTGCTAGCATGAATTAGCATATTGCAAGCATTTTTAACACATTACTAACATGTCTTACTAAAACATTTATATGTTGCAAGCATATTTTAACACAGTCATAAAGTTTTAGCATGCTTTAGCAAGCTTTTAGTATGTTTTAGCAAGTTGTTCATATAACATGTTAGCATATTTTAACACATGGCTAGCATGAATTAGCGTGTTGCTAGCATGTTTTAATGTGTTGTTAGCATGAATTTTTTTTTCTTCAGTTAATTTCTGAGTTCACTGTCTGTGTGGCATATTTCATTATTTATCTGGAATTGCTATTGTGAAATAGCCAGTAATACTGTGAGTCACTGACCATTATCTCTGAAAATAAACACTGACAGGAAATGACATCACTGTGGTTAGGACATATGGTTTACCTTCACAAGGGTGGGTGCTGGCTTTGCGGGAGCAGCAGCAGTAATGGCAGTCATTACTCGACCATCTTCTAGCGATGTTTTGCTCAGGAAGTCTGAGCACTGGGTTGTAGGTGGACACTATTGAGATAAAAAGAGATTAAAAGCCATATGGCCGTGAGAAGAGACAGAGACACATACATCTAACCAGCATCAAAGGGCTGATGTCTGAATAAGTTGCATGGAAAATGTAAAGTGGAGACAACGTAGCTCTTCTGGAGAGCGGAATATTACTTCATATGCTTTAATTCTTTATCAGACCTTTTTATCAAAAGCTAACTATAAATATTAACACTAAATATCCCTGAACCGGTTATCAGTCAATATGGTGTGGATGTGCATCCAAGGACTGCTAAGAGGCTGACCTGGAGTTTGGAGCCGATCGGAGGCGATACAACGGACGGCTCAGGTAGTCTGGCTTCTATAGGAGAAGATACAGAGCCCAGAGACTCATGACTAGCTGGCTGTTCTGGAGACAGAGCTTCACTGCTGTCCTCATTGAAGTTATAAACATCCAGTTCAGCAACTGCAGTGTCAAACAAAAAAAACAACAACAAAAGACAAAAGTTAGGAAATTTTCAGACACGTAGATCGTTTGCTTTGTTCTGAAACAGGTGCTCATTTTGTTATAATGTTGCATTTTCTTCTTGGTTCGGTTCGCTTTCACGAGGCAACATTTCAACATGTAGCAAAAAGTGGAAGTCACATGTGAGAAAAACCTCACCTTATTGGTCAGAGTTCACCTTTTACGTTTCTGCACCATCCATCAAGATAGATTGACTTGCTTATTTTGGAGCTATCTGTAGCTGTCGTGACACATGCAAACAACTTGATTCCTGCTCTCATTAATGGTTGCACTTTATTTTAAGATGTTCTTGTTACACTATAGTTATACATGTAAGTACTGCGTAATATTAAGTAACTACATGTCCTTACTATAGAGGATTAGGGTTTGGTTTGGGGTTCAGGGTTAGAATGCAATTAAGCATAATTTATACTAATGTGACTGCAAGTTTAACAATGACGCTGTAAAAAAGTGCTACATCCCGGCACAAAATTTAACAGCATTGTAATATAACAATATAATATGTAACAATAAATTTTACAGTGGCTTCATAAATTATTTAAAAACGTAAAAAAGAAAAACATACGGAGGCGTATTGCATTCACTTGAAGAAAAAAAATCTACTCTGTTAATTTTTCATGAGAAAAAAAATTGCTCCGTTTTTCTGAATTAATGAGTTAATTTTTCATGTGAAATTTTTTTTTCTCTGTTTTTCTGAATTAATGAGTTAATTTTTCATGAGAAAATTTTTTTTGCTCTGTTTTTCTGAATTAACGAGTTAATTTTTCATGAGAATTTTTTTTTGCTCTGTTTTTCTGAATTAATGAGTTAATTCTTCATGAGAAAATATTTTTTTCTCTGTTTTTCTGAATTAATGAGTTAATTTTTCGTGAGAAAAAAAGTTTTTTTTTAAAAAAATTAACTCGTTAATTCAGAAAAACAGAGCAAAAAAAAAAATCAATGAAAAATTAACTCATTAATTCAGAAAAACAGAGTAGATTTTTTTTCTTCGAGGGAATGCAATACGCCTCCGTAAAAACACACCTGACGCACATTTTTTGTACTTCATTTTCTGGAAGTAGAGTTTAAAAACCTTGCTGTATTTTTGTGTAGTTAATAATGAGATGGTACACTTGCTCAGACAAAAGTGACTTGTCGTAACCACGACTTCCCACCTTGTAAATACGAACTTCCCTGGGGGACACGGACGCACCATTATAATGCAGTTAGATCGGGAATCAAAGCTTTGCCGGGACAGCAATGCGCAGAGAAGAGCAATTACACAGATGAAGAGGCACTCATTGGTTTTCAACCACAAAAAAAAAATATTATTAAGCATGTAAATACATTATTTTATTGTTTTTACCAATGTCAACAGGCAGGATGTTCTTCACCACCAGTTCCATTGGTCCCGGCCGCTGTGCAATCTTCTCATTGAGGTCATCCGCTAGACGTGCCCTCTTCAGCTTCATCTGAGTGGCTTGCAAAGAAGGCTCTGCATGGGTTTCTGAAATACATAAACAACTTCAGAATATATACTAAAGCTACATCACAAATGAAGTATCCAGGAAGTGAAACAAAAGACCTTTTGACACTGAAAATGCTCTCGAGAGCGAATTCACTTCTGTTTGGTTACGTGCTTACCTTGTAAAATGTGCATGCGGACAAGTTCAGCACGTTCAGGTCTGCTACGGATTTTGTGTTTCAGGAAATTCTCAGTCTGTATTGGAAGGAAATGCCATGAATATGAATTTAGTAAATTATTAATAAAAAACTGGAGAACATACATCTCAGCATGTTACTGTTCTCATAGTAAACTAGTAGCTGACACATGTTTACATATAGAAAAAAGGGTGGCTGATGGCCAGAGTAAAATTATATTATGCAATTCATTTTGTATAATATAATATGCACACAAAATTGTTGAATTTAATTGTAATATTAAAAATGTCTGGATGTCATTGCTTTATATAAAACCAAGTGACATCTGCAAACTGTAAATGTAATATTCATATTTATTTAGGTGTGGCTTAACTGTCCAAATACTTGAGGCCAGTTCTCAATGATGGAAAATATGATATTCTTGTGATTTTAACATAAACATCCTTATATTATTAAACCTGTGTAAAAGCCACTTCACCAATGTGAGAAAAGAGAAAGAATATTTCCGAGCAGTGAAGTCTTACCCTTGCCCTCTCCAAACTTCTGACCTGCCCATGAAAAACTGCAGGTGTCTTCAGCGCTGCAAGGAAAATAATCCTCATTTAAAAGCAAGAAAAGTGACATCATTTAATATCTTATTATACAGTTTAGTACTTATATGGAAGCTTGTTTCTGTAACAGCCTTTTTTTTCTCAGATTTGCTCAAAATTCAGACGTTATGACTCACAATTGCGTTTATATCTCACAATTCTGAAAAAAGGGCAGAATATTTACTTGCAACTGCAAGATAGAGGTCAATATCTGAAAAAGAAAAGAGTCCCAATTCTGAATTGCGAGACAATTTCTGCAATATAAAAATCACAATTGAAAAAAAAAAAAAGTTAGATATAAACTCACAATTGTGAGGGGAAAAAGTCTGAATTTGTAGATAAAAAGTCGCAATCACCTTTTAAATGTTTTATTCCCTGGCAGAAACAAGCTTCCATAAACCTCTTCTTTATGTGGTGCAAAACTATTTTAAACATTTTTCTGAGTTAAACTGCTGCACTCTAAAGAAATTCTACTTAAAGGCAAGTTTTGCCCTATAAGGGACAATCTAAGATTGTCTTAACTACTTAAGGTAAACTAGAAAGTCAGCATTTTAACCCACTTAAGAGAATATGTGCTTTACAATTTATAAAATAAACTATTTTGTTAGATTTATGGATAAAGCAAAAGTACATTTTCCAATGGGTTAAAAAATAAATAAATTCAAGATATACTCTGAAAACAATGCAATTTCATACAATGTTGCCATGGGTAAATCATGTTTTAAGAATGATTTTTAAAGTCCCGTGCATTAAGATTTCCATTGTTAGAAATTATTGAATGGTCGTGCAAAACTCTCTCATTTTCCCCTGAGACGAGAGAAATCTGCTATTTACCTTTTTCACTTTCTCCAACAATGACGCAAAAATTGTCATTTTACGTCATTGTAGGAGGAAGTGTAAGATTTCTGTAAAGACTACAAGCACTAGATCCCACCCTTTCAAACCCGCCCATAGGGGGTTGGACCTAATGCGCTAACAGACCAATCACAGATCAGTGCCAGTGCGTTTGATTTCACCGGAAGAAACTTTTTGAAAATATGGACGAAGGTACTGAATACGAGGACGGATGCATTATGGATAGGGTTGGGTACCGAAACACGGTGCCAATAGGGAACCGGTTCCGATGTAAACGGTAATAACCAGGGGTGCGTTTCCCGAAAGCATCGTTAGCCAACTATGGTTGCAAGTTCCGTCGTTATCAGCATAGTTTAACGAGTCGGTGTTTCCCGAAACCATCGTTCCAACGAACATTGGCAAACAGCATCGCAAAGTTGTGTGCTTTGAATGACAGCTCTCGACCTGTGGTTAGAGGCATAGTTTCTATATTGCATGACATTTGGAGGTAATAAATCCTTATCTTGAGCAAAATAAGCAAGCATACATTCAGTACAACCGGTGTCTTTTATTTAGAATACAGACAAATGGAATTTACGTCTTTTAGTTTGTCAAAAGATTTGAAGTACCGTGTTTGAAGAGTGCGCATGTATGAACGTGCTCTACTATGTAAGAACGAGCCAAATATTGAGTCTGGTAATAAAGCAAAATAACTGAGAACAATTAGAAATAGTCCTCAGATGACATGTCTGTAATTTATATAAAATAAATCTAGCGTTAATTGGATCTCAAACAGTTTCATTAAAAGTAGTTATTACTCAGCCATGTGCGAAACCAACGTGGTTGAACGATACTTTGCGACAGTGGGTTTCGGGAAACAGCCGTGACTAGCTATTTGATTTTTCCAACGATGCATCGTACTATGGTAGTGAATCAGCGAACTACGTTGTTGTACCGGAAACGCACCCCAGACCGATTATTACGAAAATTTCGGTGCCTGAGTCTCTGTGTTATGAGGCGCACACACACAAAGCTCTCTCCCTCGTGCGCGCACTATACGGTTTGGAGCACAGTCATGCGCGCTTTTGCTCACTCGCTATTTCCGGGCATCAGGGAGCCATTATCAATATGCGGGAGACTCCCAGAAGGTCCGATAGCGAGGGGATTAATGAAGACCCAGATAGCAAACTGACATTGAATCAACGTGGAAATATGACATCGAAACAACGTTGATCTGACATTGTTTTGCTCATCGAATTAACGTTGAACCAACGTCAGACGCGTCATTCTTTCAAAACTAACGGAAAATCAACTTGAAATCAACGCGTTGTTTCAACGTTATGAAAGCAAACCAATTTTAGATTTCATTTAGCTTTGAAGAATGCCGCGTCTGACGTTGGTTCAACGTTAATTTGATGAGCAAATCAACGTTGTTTCAATGTCATGAGAGACGTCGTTTCCACGTTGATTCAATGTCAGTTTGCTGTCTGGGGATGCCGAAGACAAAACGCTCCAAGGTTTGGCTGCATTTCACGTATAAAATCACATGTCAGAGTAAGTGTGCCGATTGTCTGAAGCCCATATAGAATCACGCCAATCCATTGGCTGATGGCGCGGGCGCCGCCTTGACGCTCTTACCTCGTCATATTATATTACCGCGCATTATCTGACTTCATTGTGCGAATGATTTCCAGGCGGTAGCGTAGAGTGAAGCTCAACTCTAGTCTAAATTGATGGACGGAGTAGTGGGAGTGGCCTGCAGAGCTGAGCATTGCAATGCACTATGGGGATTGTTGTGTACAATCCACAAGCGCTAAAAAGTCATTTTCTGCCTTTTCATCACATATATGACCCACTTTCAATACATATTCATGTCTCCACCAGGTGGAATTACCTTTTAATGTTGTTTATATGTCTACGTGGTGTTTTTAATATGCTTTAAGACAAACCATGTAAAAATTCATAAGTCAACACCATTGTTGAGTGTTTTCTCCTCAAAACTGCAGTGAACCAAAGATGGTCACAAAAACACGGTTTGAAATCTGACGTCACAAACTACCTTACTAACCAATCAGGTCAACGTGTGAGCGTCAACGAGTGGATCTCTGAGCTGGTGTGAGTGAGTGGAGTAAAGGTATAATCCTGACATGAATATGATTAAAGAATGCGAGAATTGGTCTTTGTGGGAGACTCCGAGCCATTAACCATTGACTATAAAGCCCGGGAGGTAACCACGGATCTCGCTGAGCAAAAGTGCAGGCCCAGCCGCTGACTCACTCTTGTTACTCTTGGAGCTTGGACCATGACGTTAGGGGCCCTACACAGACGGCAAGCACTGAGTGAACAGGACAGCTCCCGCTGTTCCAGACAGACATCAGTCACACCATTGTTCTATCTCTCCTTCCTTATCAGTTTGTATCCTCAACAGACACTTTCTTTTATTAGAACTGCTCTCCTTACCGACACGCATAACTTACTCCATCCTCCTGTCGCCAAATGAGTAATCCACAAACAAACTGTGGCTGGAGGTGAATGAGTTCCACTTTATGAAGTACAGTGTGTGTGCAAAGATTAGGTAATAATGTGTGTGCCACTTTGTAAATGACACTGGATTAAGTGTTACAATGGCAAGAAATTAGAACATTTGTCAAACATATTGATGTGGTCTCAACAGAGTACTTCATGAAAGTCCAGGCTTAAATTGTCTAAACATTAATGGCTGACATTTAAGTGTTATTTTTCCATGAAGCATGCAGACTCACGTGGCATGATGCCCTGGTCCGCGAGCTGCTCGCGTGTGCGCCTCTGCTGTAGTCTTAATTGTAGCACTGTGGAGGAAGCAGAAACAGAATGGGACTTTAGTGAGCTTGTACTTATAAATACTCTCTGAAATGCACTAGATACAGTCCAAAACAGGGCTTGACCTAAGCAAGCATGACACAAAAGCACTCATTGTCAGGTTCTTCATACAGTGTTCAGTAATCTTTGACAAACAATGCCTTTAGTGCCTTTTCAATGCCTTTTTTTAAAATATTTAATATGAAATAAATGAAACTAAAACCATAAAAAAAATAATTTAGGAATTTTAAATACAATTTAATCCTAAAACCGTATTCTGGACAAATGTGGGTTAAAATAGTTTTGATTTATTTTTAAAAAATACTTCCCTTGATCTGAGCGGTACAAGTCTTGGCTACTTTTCCTAAGCTTGCCTCCTGATCACACACATTTTTTTTTTACTCAATTCTACAATGTTAAGTGGGTGAAAAAAAACTCCTTAATATTGTATTTGGGTCAAAAATGGGCACCCATAGAAATGAATGGGAAAAACTGTAATTTAGAGCATTCGAAAATAAGACAAAATAAGACACCGGGTGACAGCAAAGTCACTTCATCTTTAGGTTTAGCTCTAAGAACTTAGTGGACTGATATTTTAATGTAGTTAAAAAAATAAAACATAAAAATAAGCATAATTTACATAGAAAATATGGTATTTTTTGAAGTAAATAAATTCAAAAACACCATAAATGGATAGAAAAAAAACATTATCAAAGACAGTGATATAACATTTATAATAAATAAAAATTAGGATCACACCTGTGCCCACATTTGTCCACAAACAAACAAACAAAACATTTAATTTCAGTTTCTGAAATAAAGTACGTTTTTGGAGAACATTTCCCATTTTCATTCAGTCCAACTTGTATTAAAATAAATGAACTAAAATCACTAAAACGGAAAAAAATAATAAAAACTAGAAATATTAAAAAACAATGAAGTAAATTAATATTAAACAGAAAACTAAAATAAAACCTAAATATTATGAAAATATTAATAAACATCTTGTAGAAATGTATGTATTATGTAGAAACACTAATATCAAAGCATTGCATTGCTTCAGCATTATTTCAAGTAGAATTGGAAATCATAATTTGTTTACAGTTAATAGTATTGCTCAGTTTTAGTGTTTTATTATTTCTGTTACTATACTATGATTTATTACAAACAAGTCGTATGTGAAATTCTCCCTTTCATCCGAAATGTTTTGGGTTGAAGTTAAACCAAAGAGTCGTACTAAATTAAAATGTAATAAAAGTTTCAAGCGGTACAAAATCTCAACAGCACTAACCTCAAAAGCAAACAACAGAATGCTGTTTATAAGACTGATCAACAACAGAACAGCGCCCAAAGCACAAAATAATAAACAGTGCAATGTTCCTATCAACTTCTCAAGGTGATGTCAGCTTAAGACTTGGCTTTGGATTCGCTGCCCATAAAAAGCGAGATGCAAGGTGTTATGCTTTGGATGAGGAAGCACTGATGCATTAACAACAGGAACTTCAAAAAGACAGTGAATGCCTGAGTGAAAGGGTGAAATGCAAGGCGTTATGCACAGCCTACTACACCCTGGCCAGGCCTGAATGCTTTTTCACCATCCCACTAGATAACTCGTTTTGTACATTTCGAAAACACACAGGCGTGGGCATGTTGGTTCAAGAGAATAGCACCACTCCTCTGCAAAAAACATTCGAAGAGGAGAGTGGCAGTTGATAGTGACACATGGGACGGCGGAAGGGGGAAAATGCCCAGCTTACACCCATCGCCAGCACTGGGAGCACAGATCCAATCTGATTGGCTGCAGAATGAGGCCTAGCACACCCAGTTATGCTTAAGTCCCGGGAGAGCGACCACTCTGTCTGACTCACCCCTGCTAAAATAAACCCAGCCGTTGTGAGAACAAGGCCTGGGAAACTGAAGATTTTGGAAATGGCATGGGGGGAGTACATAAAACATATACATTCTGCATCAAACACGCTTAAAAACAGGGTTTTTGCATCAATGCCGTATAGAAGAACCATTTGTGTCCCATTGGAAACCCTTTTTTTCTCAGTTTGAAGAACTTTTAAATGCTCTAAAGAACCATTTGTGCGTTTGAAAAGTTCCATGGATTTGAAAGGTTGGAACCATGTACGCCAAGAACAAAGAGTGGACAGACTAAAGGAGGGGACCAAGTGCCCCTCCTAAACCCCCCACCCCCTAAAAGCGTAGAACATTCTGTCCCAAACCATGTTTTCCATTATTTATGTGTGCCAGGAACCCCTGTGGGTTTCAATATTAAAGTGGGTTATGCAATACAAATCAAGATCCATGCCACAACCAAGTGGCTTTTTCAAAACAATGTGGCGAATGAAGCTTGATGGAAGAGTAATACCGTAATCATCTTCACATCAGTATGACTGTACATGCCTGCAGTCATCCCAGTGTTTGTTGAGCTGATGTCACTCCTCATGTTCTCTGCTGAACCCTGACTGACCTTTATGTGGCTCCAGGCTTCACTCTCAATCTGTACAATAAACAAAAGGCAGCTTAGATCCCTGTAAATCTCACTCCCCAACAACCCAGTCCTCAAGATTCAATCTAAATCCAAATTCAAGCCTAAAGTTTCGGTCACATTTGCCTTTGTTTGTCGAATTTTAGCAAACGAAATCAGGTCATTTCAATAAGAATCCACACAATCAGGAATTTTGCCTGATGGCGAAAGATTTTACCACACAGAATTTCACAACAGACCAACAGAAAGCTGCTATGTTTAAAGGTCCTGATATACTTCAGGCGAAAACCAAAAAAACGAACTGGTGTGACGACTTTTTAAACAAAATTAGGCTTAAACCATGTATCGATTTGGTTGTCAGAGCTTGCCAAAGCGAACCTTCCAGAAAAGTTTGCTCTGGCTTGTAAACACCTTCAAACTACACTCTTAGAAAAAACACTTTTCACCCCTAAGTGAAGAACAATAAAGAACCTCCCCAGACAGCAAACTGACATTGAATCAACGTGGAAACGACGTCTCTCATGACATTGAAACAACGTTGATTGTTTTGCTCATCGAATTAACGTTGAACCAACGTCAGACGCGGCATTCTTCAAAGCTAAATGAAAATCGAAAATTGGTTTGCTTTCATAACGTTGAAACAACGTTGATTTCAAGTTGATTTTCCGTTAGTTTTGAAAGAATGACGCGTCTGACGTTGGTTCAACGTTAATTCGATGAGCAAAAGAATGTCAGATCAACGTTGTTTCGATGTCATGTTTCCACGTTGATTCAATGTCAGTTTGCTATCTGGGTCGGGTCAGGACTCGGGTTTGATCTTCCTCTTTTGTGTCCTGTCTTTTTTTTTTTATCTTTTCCACGTGCATTTGCGCCCAGCTGTTTCTGTTTCGCCATCAGTGCATCTGCTCATTTGCGCTCACCTGTCTCCCTTTATTGCTTGATTTCTCAGCAACATTTATGATTTCTTTCCCCTTTGTTGCCTGCCAGTATGTTCTACCTTTTACTGGTCACTTGCTATTTTTTTTCCTTGTTTAGTAGTTTTGTTTTCTTTTTATTTAACATATTTTTCTCTGCCCGGTTGCCTGTTCCTCTCCAGCATTCACTGGACTTGGACTGTTTTATCACTGCTGATCATTAGGACTGTTACTAGTACTGGAGTTTGGATTTCCCTGGGTTACTGTTTGCCTTTCTGAGCTGATTTCTTCTGTGAACTACTGCCTGTTTCTGATTGTGAGATGGGATGTCCCGGTTTGCTCCTCGCCTGACTACCCTGCTTGTCTGATATTGATTCTCGCCTCACGATTTGGATTTGATTATCCTGGACTCTGATTCCTACCTGACTATTTTCTTTACTGCTGGTTATCTGTTCGCTCCAACTGTATTACGGATTCAATAAATTGAAATTAAGCATTCTTCTGCTTTTGGGTCCTCCTTCCTCCTCACAACCTCACAATCAGGGCCTTAAAATTCATACATTTCCACAACACTGACAATAGTCAATGGACCTTTTTTCCCAGTAAAATTTCACTAACACGACCCCACCTTAACATAACCAGACGCTACCATCGTAAATTACACGAACAGGCTGTGTTATGGCTAACGAGGCTGTTAATGTTGACTAAACTGAAGTTGTTTAAGAAACACTCTGACATTGACCTGGGCTGTGTTGACATTACCGTTAGAAAGAATATTTCAGCAGCTCGACAGATGACTGTATCTTCATGCGTACATGGAGAGCTTTGGAGGACAGCAGAGACTGCATGTTGGCTCAGGTTTGAGATCTGATAAATGAATACACCATTTGGTTTACGGTTCATCGATGGGCACCATTCCCAACAACTGATAACTCACTTGAAACTCTCACAACTGAAGCCATATATTAATAATAGTGAAGGCTGCAAAGATATCCTCACGCACATGAAAGTCTTATTGTTAAAAAAACCTGTAAAGAGGTGTTACTCCCATAAGGCACTAAAAGCAGATACATTTTCCGAAGAGGAACGATAAGCCAGCTAAATGATTAACTGAATGGTGAGGTAATGTTTAGGTGTGAGTTTGAATGAAAACCTGTTAATCCAAAAACATAATACAACCAACATCAGACAGCATTAGAACAACAACAACAAGCCTCATCATTACTCTCATGTTCAACCTAACAATAAAAACTTTGGTCAATTATTTGTACAATAACATTTGTATCCAATTCACAACATGTGTTTCGGTAATAATTACCAGCTGCCGTGTGCTAAACTCTGGCTTCCCAGTGTCCCTCACTCATGTTTAGCATCAACTTTCCCCATTTTAATTCATGCTCTCATTAATCCACGTTGGAATTTTGTATTTTTTTTTTTTAATTCTAAATATTTTGCATTTACCCCTGCAGACATTCAAGGTCTCCACTTCAAGGCAGGCCATGGAGCTGAGAGACGGATCGGACAGTGTTCGTGTCTGGAGTCCCATGGATTGCTGTGGGAAATGAGGAGCGAGGCAAAATGGCGAGATCTGGCAGGAAATTCCCCAGCGTGGAGTTTGATTCCAGACCGTTCCGACAAGTTCCTTCACCGGCTCTGTCTCGAGACTGCCTGAGTGAGTGTTTGTGGGTGTGTAGTTCTCAGCGAGTGCGGTTCAGCTCCAGGCTGCGTCAGTGACTGAGAGGAGAGGCGGGACTAAAGAGCTGTAGCTGTTAACCCTCAACAGCACTGATCACTGGTTAAATAACTTCATCTTAGACAATTAAGAGGAACTTCATGCAAACATTTGCATGAAAAACCGCAACTTCCCATACTTCTTTTATATGCTACTTCAGTTTTAGCCGTGACAAAAATAAAATGTGCACCTTTTTTTTCCATTGAAAACATGTTGTCATGGAACAAAAATGGTAAAAACAACCAAGCAGCCCCGCAGGGATGTCTCTGTATTTCTTTGTACTTCAGCAATCCGCCATTCTAATGAAGCACTATTGTGTCTCAAGGGGTTTCCCAGAAAATCTTATCTACATCGAGTGATGTTTCTTTCATAGCTGCTGGAGATTAATATTGCAGAGAAGAAAAGAAAATATTTAAACAAAGCCTATCTGAATCAGCCAAAGTGATTAAACGCAATGGAAAACAGGAACGTCCCAGGGGAAGCCGAAAGGAAGCGCTGTCTCGGGCCCACTAAGGTGCTGTATGGTTTAGTCTACTCATTGGGTCCGGTGGAGAGGGAACCCACTAGGGATGTGCAAAACTATTTCCCTTAATGATTAATTGGTCTCAAAAAAGCCTTAAATAATTAAGCTGGTTTTGAGGTTACCTAACCCAGATCGGATTTTCCTTAAGGCGGGCGTACACGGTACGAATTCTGACGGTCGGAAGATCGTATGCCCAGGCACACTTTACGAGTGCGTTTATACAAAAATCGTATGGAGGCAGTGATATACGACACGATTTTACGACCTGCTGAATTCCGAAAGAAATCGCACAAAGTTCCGCACTAAAAACTCTCATAACTGCATATAAAACATTGATACAAGCCGTGGTTATTTTGCTATAGGCTCGTTTTCAGCACCGCGAAACGGACGTCCGGACGGACATAGTTACGGTAGGCTACACATTCAAAAATAAATTTCAAGCTCTCTGAATGATTAATTAGCCGTTTAAACCACCTCATGTGAGCGTTTGCAATTCATTTTGCTCCGAGAAGCTATCGCCGTGAACGGGGCTTGAGTGAGCTTGAGCGCGTTGTGAGAGTGAGGGCGCGGGTGCCAGATCCCTTGTTGCAAGATCCACATAATGGAAAGGTGCCAGTATCTGGACTTGTTTTTTGGATTAATGTCACGCTTTAGGAAGTTATTAAAGTGGTTCGTAATATATTTATCTTATTTTCAAAACACAAGCTTTGAACTTATTTTGGATTTTTATATAATTTCTTTGTTTTTGTTAGTTTTTGCTTGTTTTTCGTAGCAATATCTGGCAACATTGTTCTGTCGGCATTAATAAAAAAAAAGCTTAGGCTGTAGACAAACTGTTATTGCTTTTAGGAGGATACAAACATAGCCTAATGATCATCGTGATGTGTAAGAATCTGTAAGAAATGTATAACACTATCAAAAACAATAGCATAGCCTACAGTTGTTTCAGAATGAAATATGCCAAATACTGGCCAGTAGGAACACGGCAGATGCTGTTTAGTTAACCTTTCACAAAGTCATCATAAAAACATTAATTGAAGCAGTGTTTCTAGTAGTCCACACCATTTTCGTATTTCTTCTGTGGATTTCCTCAGCTCCCGATTGGTCAAATTCAGATAGATCGACAAATCGGCTCATTCAACCGCATACACCTCACGAATGCAAGCCAACAGCTCCCGAACTTTTTCGACATGCTTAAAAATTATCGGGAGGTCGAGAGGTGCTCGGCTCGTATCTTCCTCGCACACGATACGAGCCGCGACATGCGAGCATAACCGATTTACACGCGATTTCCCCCGAGTGAAAAAAATCATCTGCGAGCTCGTAAAACAGCAAAAAATCGCACCGTGTACGCCCGCCTTGTTTACTTAGGATGCATTCTTACTAAAATACAACAACAACAACAACAACAAAAAACAGCTAATTGAAGAGAAACAACACTTGTCTTAAGATACATTTTTAAAAGTTGGATTATTTTTTATACTGCCATCTGCAAAAAACAAACCAATGTTTGCCGATGTTGTTAGTCTACAGTCAGACTTGCACAGGCTATGATTTCTTGACTCTGTTGTTGAATGACATCATGAAACTAACTCTAAGTTTTAGCTATAAATATTGTATATTTTAGTGTGTGTTTACTCATTGGACAATTGGATCCAACCGAAGATTAGTGAACAGTCCATTTGTAATGTCTCAATGCCAAGACTCATATCTTAATATGATTATAATGTGTAGGTCAAACGAAAGCTTGTGGGAACATTGACATAAGTGTCAGTAGGGGAATTTGTGAACAGCGGTGACGCTTAGTTTCTAGAAGGGTGGGTAGAAAAGAGGAAGGATGGGTACAGTCTGTCCTCCAGCCTGAGCAGGAACAGATCATGTTGATTTAGTCCAGTGTAACAAACTCTCTGAGCTCATAATATAGCAGGAATCAATTATGAGAAGAAAAAAAACAAGAGGGTTCCTTTAAAAAAGTATTTATTGCTGCAGTTCTTCTGATCAAGCAAATTCACTCAAACTCATAAGTTAGTATCTCCAAGCTGATAAAATGCAGAAATTGTGCCTTGTTAGGATTTATTATGAGTCTCTTAAAGTTTATCATTTTGTGCTGAATGTTATGAGGTGGTCTGTTGCACATTATGTTCTCATTAAGCATATTAATCAACCACATGCATTGAGGTGGTGGATCACCCCAATATTCAGAACTGTGGTTGATTTTTATAGTTTTTTTTCCCATCCTCTCTTGAAGATTTGCTTACATCGTTGCATTATCCATCTAGTTTTTAATCTAGTGAAGCGCTGAAGTAAAACATCTAAATCGCAACCAAAAGCAAAAATTCAGGACACACAAGACAAATATATATATAACCAAGTGCAAAAAAGAAGTAAACATGACCGAATTTGAAGTTTCATTCTGCTGTCTAAAGATGGTCACAAATCACTAGGTTAAACCGTTATTTTACTCTATTGACAGCCATAGTTCAGATTTCTTCTCAGTTTTATAGATCTAAAAGTGCTCAGCTGATGAGCATATACACTCGCCTAAAGGATTATTAGGAACACATGTTCAATTTCTCATTAATGCAATTATCTAATCAACCAATCACATGGCAGTTGCTTCAATGCATTCAGGGTTGTGTTCCTGGTCAAGACAATCTCCTGAATGTCAGAATGGGAAAGAAAGGTGATTTAAGCAATTTTGAGCATGGCATGGTTGTTGGTGCCAGACGGGCCGGTCTGAGTATTTCACAATCTGCTCAGTTACTGGGATTTTTACACACAACCATTTCTAGGGTTTACAAAGAATGGTGTGAAAAGGGAAAAACATCTAGTATGCGGCAGTCCTGTTGGCGAAAATGCCTTGTTGATGCTAGAGGTCAGAGGAGAATGGGCCGACTGATTCAAGCTGATAGAAGAGCAACTTTGACTGAAATAATCACTCGTTACAACCGAGGTATGCAGCAAAGCATTTATGAAGCCACAACACAAACAACCTTGAGGCGGATGGGCTACAACAGCAGAAGACCCCACCGGGTACCACTCATCTCCACTACAAATAGGAAAAAGAGGCGACAATTTGCAAAATGTCACCAAAATTGGACAGTTGAAGACTGGAAAAATGTTGCCTGGTCTGATGAGTCTCGATTTCTGTTGAGACATTCAGATGGTAGAGTCAGAATTTGAACATGGATCCATCATGCCTTGATACCACTGTGCAGGCTGGTGGTGGTTTAATGGTGTCGGGGATGTTTTCTTGGCACAATTTAGGCCCCTTAGTGCCAATTGGGCATTGTTTAAATGCCACGGCCTACCTGAGCATTGTTTCTGACCATGTCCGTCCCTTTATGGCCACCATGTACCCATCCTCTGATGGCTACTTCCAGCAGGATAATGCACCATGTCACAAAGCTCGAATCATTTCAAATTGGATTCTTGAACAGGACAATGAGTTCACTGTACTAAAATGGCCCCCACAGTCACCAGATCTCAACCCAATAGAGCATCTTTGGGATGTGGTGGAACGGGAGCTTCGTGCCCTTGATGTGCATCCCACAAATCTTCATCAACTGCAAGATGGTATCCTATCAATATGAGCCAACTTTTCTAAAGAATGCTTTCAGCACCTTGTTGAATCAATGCCACGTACTATTAACACAGTTCTGAAGGCGAAAAGGGGTCAAACACAGTATTAGTATGGTGTTCCTAATAATCCTTTAGGTGAGTGTATGTCTCTATACATGAAAATATATAGCTGACTTTATATTTTTGGAACACTAACTGAATTTGGAATGGTATTTCGGCAAAATATTGCTAAATATTGCAGCATACAAGATTCCAAGGTCATGTTGAAGTGTCTGGGTGAATCAGTGCAAAAAGTCAGAGAAAACTGGGGATATACACAGAATGTAATGAAGAAAGTCATCATGTAGTGGGATCAGAAAAACACACATGCCAGGTGGGGTCTCTGTTTTTCCTCCCTTGTGCAGTAAATTAACAAGCAGCCCCGAGGACACACTGGCATTCTCAAGGGCAAGGATGTCCATAGGGAGTGGGACATGAACTCTTTCTATGGTCGGACAGAGTCAAGTTCAACAAGGTTCACAGCCTGCCGGCCCATTGGATCAGCCCTAGTGCCTTCTTATTAGGGTTCATACCAGTAAAACATTTCTAGAATGAAACTTTGGCCAGGATTGTGAGAGCCAGACAGAAGGAAAATACGATTACATGATTACACCAGCAGTGACCAGATTTTTCTTTTTAGAAATGCCAAGTTTAAGGGACAGTTGACTCAAAAAAGAAAAAGCTGTCATAATTTACCCACCAAAACACATTTAACATTCTTGCTTGAAGCACAAAAAGAGATATTTCGAAAATTTCATGGTCGCTGTTTTCAAATCAATAATAATTAAGACAGGATTGGATCAGTCTGATTTAGAAACAAATCATTTAGTCACTGACATGAATTTTGAGTACTCTTTGTGCTGTTTAGGGTGTTGTATTCTCAGTTGATGAATTAAACCAGTCATTGTAAAGTTCTTCAACAACAAGCCACCTCTTGATATTTCATCTGAATAAATTTTACATACTGTTAGTTTAGCTTGATCTTTGTCACACAGTGAAACTGGTTATCGGAAGGGCGACTTAAATGTCACATTTTCAGCCTTACAAAGCTATTCCAGTAAATATTTTCAATTTTTTTCAGCTGCCGAGATTTCGGTGCATCACAACATCTATCAGCCAAAACTTAAAAAATGTATTATTTGCTTGTCATCATAGTCGACCTTTTGTTTTTCCACAAAAGAAAGTCATGGAACATAATATCCATTTTTGAATGATAAACTGTTCCTTTGAATTACAGCCAAACAAAAACCACAACATGACTGCAGGCCTAAGAACCTTCTATATCGGAGACTTTCGGCAATCATATTTGACACCAAAATCTATCACATTAGTTTACCAGTCGTCCACCCAACCATGAGCCAAGAATACTTTGGAAAAGAGTTAAAGGCAGCACTTAAGACATGATTACATGTTGGCATTCACATACAATTCCTGTGTAATTCCCCATGTCTTACCGCAAACAAATTTCTCAACCTTCTGGCAGGCACTATTTTCTCAGTGTCAAATCGGGGCGGTAGTTTAATGGATGAGGAGGAAATAGGAGCTTGGGAGCAGAGTTATGGCCTAAGGGCCAGCCCAAATGGACTTACTCACCGTTCTTGCGCTCTTTGATGGGGGGAAGGCTCTGAGTGTACTGGAGAGACAGTTCCTCCAGGTCATGGGTCACCGCTTCGCTCCGTGGGCTCGGCACCAGCACCCCCATCATGCCTGAGTCGCCCTCCACTCCCAGACTCTCATGGGGCTCCATATCTCTTTGGGGGAAGAGGCAAGGGTCTCTCCCTGGAAACTACCACGACTATAGACGACTGGCGGGAATCTTGGACTGCAGCCTGTCAGAAAAACAAAAGTGTTTTGCAGCTATTGTAAACATTAGAAAGCCCAAATGGAGCTTAAAGTTGTTGTTGTTGGGGTGTGGTGGCAAAACTAATTTACTTGCATGTGATTGTTAATACACTTTAACTGAGCCAGAAATGGAGCTCCAGGTTCGTGTATCCATTTATGTAACATTGTTTAGATCCATTTTGTTGTAAACTGGTGACGGTAAACTTAATGAACGCTTCTTTTAAACAGCTTAAGCAAAATCTGCCTAACCTTAAGACTGTCCACTACCATGTATTTAATCAAATAAGTTTGACCGTCCTCCCAGTTAACCTTTAAAACAAGCTCTTAAATCCTTATGGCTGATGTTTAAAAGTGCAAGTTGCATAAGTCTTGATGTGGCTCCAATCTGAGACAAGTTATACGGGAGGACATGCAGGCAGCACATCTGGCCCAGCTGTTTAATGTGTTATTCTTACAGATGCTTTACATCTTGGAACATAGAAAGGCCACTTTAGACAAAGATGTATGTAATATTTGCTTGGTGTAATTTTGCAATGTACCGCACTGGAAAATATATGTTACCATATTTCACACTTCAGACATGGAAACATTTAAAAAGACTATAGGGCTCCATAAAGTACAAGACACGCAAGATTCCAAAACATGTCACATTGCAAATTTACGATCAACATACCTGTATATACACTCACCTAAAGGATTATAAGGAACACCATACTAATACTGTGACCCCCTTTTGCCGCCAGAACTGCATACGGGATGTTTTTCCCTTTTCACACCATTCTTTGTAAACCCTAGAAATGGTTGTCAGTGAAAATCCCAGTAACTGAGCAGATTGTGAAATACACTATAGGGTTGAGATCTGGTGATTGTGGGGGCCATTTTAGGACAGTGAACTCATTGTCATGTGCCTGTCTGGCACCAACAAACATGCCATGCTCAAAATTGCTTAAATCACCTTTCTTTCCCATTCTGACATTCAGTTTGGAGTTCAGGAGATTGTCTTGACCAGGACCACACCCCTAAATGCATTGAAGCAACTGCCATGTGATTGGTTGATTAGATAATTGCATTAATGAGAAATTGAACTGGTGTTCCTAATAATCCTTTAGGTGAGTGTATATAGTTATGCAAAGAGTGATAGAGACTTACCCTACCCTTACTAGTCACTTACCCTAGTTAAATGCATCTATATTGACTTGCACTGAGGCTTACCTGTTTACAATTCCATATTCTATAATGTTTTTAAACTACTGGATTTTTTAGTTAGTTCACCAAAAAATTTAAATTATGTTGGTAATTACTCACCTTCATTATGAACACAATCTTCAGAACACAAATTAAGATATTTCAGATGAAATCTGAGAGCTGTCTCACTCCTCCATAGGCTGCTAGGTAATTGCAACTACTGGCCCAGAAAAGTTAGTAAAGACATAGTTAAAATAGTCTAAGTGACTACAGTGGCTCAACCTTATATCAAGGTGGGTTTATGTGGGTTTTTATGTGTGCGGCCCCCTGAGTAAAGCTCTATCATCATTTGGTTCCACACGTCACTTGGCTTGGTAAAATGAAAATCATACAATAATATTTTAGGTAAATATTTTTCAATGTTTGAGCATAATGTCAAATGATATGAAGGGGTAATGGCATGAGATATCAAATCTGCCTTGATTTTTTTACATATAAGAGCCCTTTTTTATCAGTTAACATCGTGCAAGTTTCATAGTTTAAAAGCATCCTCCTCAATGTAAACAAAGCATTTATTTCACTAAGCTCATTTGTATATTGTGGGATTTATGACATCACATGAGCAAAATCATTTGCATATGCATTGACTGTCTCCAGAGCAAGACATCGACGGATAGTTATCATCGCACCATAGGCCCCACCCACTGGCGTTCAGACACTTAACGAATCATATTTGTCCACACTGGATGTGAGCGTCATGTTGCGTCAAATCAAATAGAATTCACAATGAATACATTATACAGATGCGTGTTCGGTTTCTGACACTCCACGCACTTGAGTGTTTCGACAACAATAAAGCCGTAAATGAAGGTTTAAACAGCTCGTTTGTTTCTCTGTCAGAAGGATCCCAGCATTGAAAACAAGTGGATGGTTTATTTTAATGGCGTCCCGTATCTCGTCAGAGGATTATGTTTGTTCGGAGCATTTTGTTTTATAAACGAGGCACAGTGTAATGAAGAATTCACAAAGAAACTTTTGTTGATAGATGAATCAGCCAACAGTATTAGATCTGACAGAAGCTAAATCACAAACTAAGTAATTGCTTTCATAATGCTTTGTCTGTAAATTAAGTTTTTATGTGGAAAATGTTTTAAAACACAATGTTAGCCAATCATAACAGTGGGCGTTTACCGACAAGCCTTAAAGGAGCAGCCCCAATGGGACGTTTCAGACAAAGGGGCAGAATGAGGGTTAAAGGGTAACTAAACCCCTGGTTAGAGCCTGACTCCACCCACTGGCAATATTTGAAAAATGCTGGAAAAGTGGGCATAGCCCAGCGGAGGGGGGCGTGCACCTGAGACGCATCTCTTTGTATGGAACTTGCCTACGTCACCAACAACCGCTGTGTCACGTACTACCGCAAACATCCAATAGGAAAATTCAACTGCAGTAGCCACCAACCTGAAGAGGGCAGCACTAAGACGTTTTTACACCATATATTGTAGAAATAGAACTTTATAAACAAATGCCAAAAAAGTTACTTGAATCAATGACTGGTATTAATAAAGATCCATTCTTACAGATCATGAACTAAAAAAAGTTGGTTAAGTGTTTAGTTACTCTTTAAAAATAATAATTGTTTCAACCCACTCTGATCCTCTATCTGAAATGACCCATTTATATTTATATGAACTATGTAAACCTAAAGGAACATTGAAAATTAATGAAAAAGTTTTCCAAAAGATCTACACTTCGTCTACTACATTCAAAACAGCAAAAAAAAAAAAAAAAAAAAAAAAAAACCTTTTTCACCCTTCTCTTTCTAGAAGGGTAAAAAAAACTACAGGTGGCAGCATTAGAGTTGACAGACTGACCAATGGGATATAAGAGCTATACGTATCAAACTATGCAAAGGTTCTTGTAAAAGACAAATCCTGCTCTTGGATGATCCATTGCTCCATGCCAAGCTGAAGACAAAGTGGAGTTTGGCAAAACCACAGCATCTGTTTATTCTACCCCGAGTCTGTGTCTGGAGAACTTCACATACATTTTTTTTATTTCAGTGGAAGGATAGAGGGATTGCCTGTGAGCAATTGATGGACTAGAGAAATAAAAAAATATTAAAAAGCAAGCTTGTAAAGAGTGCTCATATGGTTGCTTTGTTGTGAGATCGGAATCTTGCTTAACTGATGTCCCAAAAAACACCCACCACCTTCTCATGGGGGTGCTCTTTTCTCTGGAGGTTTCAGATCAGCGGGGCTGATGGTGAGAACAAGCACAAGCCTATCCCTACGGGTACATGCTTTTGTTCTGAAGCCATTCGTCTCACAACGGTCACAAATAGTGACTATAGGCTGACATTGACTGGCACAAGAGTTCATAACATTCTCTACCCACTGTACAGTGATCTAGAACAGTCTTTCTAAAATATTCTTCATAAATAAAATAAAAAAATCTTATGACGCAAGAATGATAACCTCAGTCAATTAAAATCTTACCATTGTTAATAGTTTTTATTCATCAGCAGATGGCACTGTAGTCATCATGTGTTCAGAGGAATGGATCGAGAGATTTGCAGACTGAGGGACGGACAGAGGAATGGATGGATTAATGGATGGAGGAATGGAGGGATGAACTCAGGGACAGATGAAGGGCTGGATCCCTTGAATGGAGGGATGTATGGATGGAAAGAGGGACAGACTGAGGGATGAATGGATGACGGAGGGATGAATGGATGGATAATAGGTGAAGGGATGGATAATAGGTGGAGGGAGGGATGAATGGATGGACATAAGGATGTAAAGAGGGACGGATGGAGGGATGGATAGATGGATGTATGGAGGGACAGACAGAGGGAATACAATGATGAGACAGCTGTGCTTTTAAAATAGTTACTTTAATGGATGGATGGACAGACTGAGGAATGGATCGAGGGATTGACAGATGGATGAATGGATGGACTCAGGGACAGACGGAGAGATGGATGGCTTGAACGGAGGGATGTATGGATGGAAAGAGGGACGAATGGAGCGATGAATGGATGGATAGATGGATGGATGGATGATGGACAGATGGATGTAAGGAGGGATAAACTAAGGGACAGACGGAGGGATAGATGGATGGGTGGAAGGATGGAGAAATTTGGATGGAGGGATTGATGCCTTGAAAGGAGGATTGGATGAATGGATGGACTCAGGGGCAGACAGGGGGATGGATGGCTTGAAATTTGGATGGAGGGATTGATGCCTTGAAAGGAGGAATGGATGGATGAACTCAGGGACAGACAGAGGGATGGATGGCTTGAACGGAGGGATGTATGGATGGAAAGAGGGACAGACTGAGGGATGGATGATGGAGGGATGAACGGAGGGATGTATGGATGGAAAGAGGGACAGACTGAGGGATGGATGATGGAGGGATGAATGGAGGGATGGATGGAGGGATGAATGGATGGACGGAAGGATGTAAGGAGGGATAGACTAAGGGACAGATGAGGGATAGATAGATGTATGGAGGGACAGAGAGAGGGATGGATGGATAGATTAAGGGATGGATGGATAAGGAGGGATAGACTAAGGGACAGGCGGAGGGATGGATAATGGATGGATGATGGATGTATGGAGGGACAGACAGAGGGATGGATGGAGAAATTTGGGATGGATGCCTTGAAAGAAGGGATGGATAGATGGATGAATGGATGGACTCAGGAGCAGACAGAGGGATGGATGGCTTGAACGGAGGGATGGAAGGCTGAATGGATGGCTGAATGAAGGGACAGAGGGATTGACAGATGGATGGATGAATGGACGGATGAAGGGACGGAATGAGAAATGAATGGGTGGATGGACAGAGAGTTGGATGGATAAATGGATGGACGGGTGGAGTACAAAGCAACAATCACGCAATGATACAATAAAAAAAATCCTAAATTAATTCACAATTGTATTTCAGTCATGGCAACTCTCGGAGAGAATACATTTCAACCAGTATTTATTGGCATGGGGCATGAAATATAATAGGCTTGATTTTGGCAGACGAGATGCTGCTGCTGAGCATATACAATAATTTGTTCAGCGTAGTATAAAAACAAAAACAAAGGAAAGGCTGCTGCAAGAAATGGTAGAACCCGTAGCACATCTCTACTGGAGATACGCAAGGGTAAGATATATATGACTACTTAGACTGATCTCATGAAATGGCATATGTATGACACGCCAATTCGTATTTCCATTTTTGGCGTGCTATCAACACGCATAATCGCTTTTCAGCGTGTTTATGAATGCCGTTGACTTAACGTTACATTACTGTATAATACATACCCCAACCCCATCCCTAAACCTACCCGTCACTGGGGTTAATACTACTTATGAGTCTTCCCCTACCATCCTGGGAAAAAAATATCGCTCCCCAGATGTAGATCTACATTTTGCTTCGTTTCGCTCGGACATTTAACGGCGTGTACAGACACGCGGAATCACTCGAACATTTAATGGCGTAGACATACACGCATACACGTGGATAGCTCAAAATGCATATAGATAACACGCCACTTGACTTGAAAGTGGCGTGTATGTTTACGCAAAAGTCACGATGTCATGATGGACTACCTCTGATGTCATTGAAAGAACCAATAATTCATTAGAGTTTCATGCCTGAACTATTAACCTGCCAGTTCAAATGATTAAAAACCTTTTGAAATAAAATCGCAATGATAAATATTCAAATAAATCACTGTGAATATGTGCATTAGCAATTTTACTTCCCTTAAAATAAGACTGTTGTCAAAATGGACAATGGAAAAGCAGTACACAAGTAAAGTTAATAAACTGTTTTACAATTACTTGCTCATATACAATGACCACTCTACGAGAGTAACTTTTCCTCTAATCTCTCAAAGATGAGATGTACCTGTCAAAGGAGAAGGACGCTTTGTGCTGCAGTGCTCCCGATGAAGATCACTAGGTCATGGTGCCTCTGAAACACAAAGAAATATCCTGTCATTAAGTGAAACAGAACAAACACTGGTTCAAACTTCGTAAACCTTTCCATTAGAAGTTTTCCGAAGGTGAAAGCAGAGCCGTCCTACTTTGTCCGACTGCAAACCAGCATGTGAAGAAGAGGGCAAGGAAAGGGAAGGGTGGCTTGCATCTAATCAATGCAGTTACTGTGGAAACCCTAATCTGCTTGTGCACTGATTAATGGCTAAACAATAGGATGACAGATATTTATGGAAGTGTGCCACTCCACAGAATAGGCCATGAAGAGATATGGAAAACAAGCTTATGAGAGCCTGTACTCCAGCCTCAAACACAACCTCCGCAAACAGAGCATTAATATTCATTAAAGCACAACAAGACAAACATTCGGCCGCGTTGCTCTCTACAGCGCGTCTGAAGTTCGGTTTGCATTTGATCTTTTTTCACACACTATTAGAAGTGTAATGTCTGAGCGTACAAACAAAACATTATGTCTTTGTATTTGCAATGTGAAATTTAAACTGTTGTTGTTTTAAATGATGTGGCAAAAATCTACATCCCTAAAAATCTAGGGTAACACCAATATTATCCAAGACTGACTGGTTACTGGTGCCCCTTCAGGTTAATGTAGAAATATTCACCAGTTTCATCTTCAACATCCATTTCTATGATGAAATCATTACAGCTGTAAATTACATGTGACTTTATCTGCTTTCCATAGAAATTGGGAACTCAACAAGCATATAGTCATCAAGTCCACACATTTAGGATTACAGTAATCCTAAATGTGTGGACTTGATGACTATATGCTTGTTGAGTTCCCAATTTCTATGGAAAGCAGATAAAGTGACTCGATGAGCACTGTGATTTTGTTATCTTGAGAAAATTAAAACCAACAGGCTGATGAATGTCTTAACTCTTCCATACTTACAAGCCTTGATGACTTGACTAAGCCTTGGCTGGCTTTCCTGCCTGCTCACATTCCCTGCTTTCAATCTTATTCAGCCGAGTTTAAAGACTTTCGGCTGTTTTCTCGCTTGGGATCAGCGGTAAGCCCCTCTCAGTGACACATTGAGAATCCATTTTAGTTCAGCACAATTTTGAAACCTCAAACAGAATTATGTTTTCCGTTTTGAAGTGGAAACTCGGGCCAAATGGGGACATCACTGTACCACTGTCGGCTAGTAAACTCAACGGATGGTTCACTGTGCTGGGGCTTCTTTGTGTTCACTCCACCTAGAAAAGGAAGTCAAGATGTGCATGACTGAGAACTCAGTGTAAACAACTTGACTCTCCCTATGGAGGGAGATTGATCCCGTAGCGCCTGTAGATTCTTTAGCTCAAATAGTGGAGCATGGCATTAGCAATCCCAAGGTCATGGGTTTGATTCCCAGGCAGTGACCAGGACCCAAAATGTAAAGCTTTAATGCAACGCTTTGGATTGAAAATGCATAAAAGAAAAAATGGCAACGGTAACTCTTTATAACGTTCCCGATAGACCATATGCACCAGAGAAATAAGCATTCAGCCATCTTTAAAATGTTGTGTTTGAACTTACTTTTATGCTGTAGCTCTTTATATTTATATGGAATTGCTGTCGAAGAATAGTGGTGAAGTGGATTTACTTATTGTAGAGTTAAAGGGATACTCCACCGTTTTTTCATATTCAACTATATGAATCGCTCTGGCGCGAGAAATTTTGAACTTATTCACTTTGAAATTATTTTTTGCTATGTTTTAGCTTACCTCAAGAGCATCCGAGATGTAGGTGTCTTTGTTTCCACAGTATTTTCAATTTTGATATTTTTAGGTCAAACCGTTCTTGTCTGTCAGTCATATAATGGAGGTCTATGGGGTCCACTTCAAAGAGCATGCACAGAGAAGTCCAAATTAAACATGATTTAATGACTCGGAAATGTAAGCACACATTGATGGCCTAAGACACAAAACGAGCGGTTTGTGTGAGAAAACGAACTTTATATCGCACTGAGACGAGACAGGTATGTATCAATTCCTCTTAGTTAAGGGAATAACATAGTTTAATATAAAAAATGGTGAAGTATCCCTTTAACAAAAGTTATAATGAGCAATGTAACGTTTAAAACTGATGTCATAAATGAGAGAGACAGGTGACAGAGAAGATTTTAAAACGAGCGGTTCATTCATAAATCTATAAGATCTTACCTTGCGGTGGAAATATAAACCGAACCTCTACATAAGGTCTATAATCACAGCGAAGTTCTTATTTTTCAGGGATAAAACAAGTTTGAAATACATGACCACCGGTTTATTAACATTTGACACCGGTTAACGAACATTAAGATGAATAAGTAAATACGTGCTCTGTGTTTTCATTTAAATTAAGGTGAGAAAACAGGAGTAAAAAGGTATGCAGTTTTGGAAAAGCTAGCAAAAGCAAGCTAGCTTTGAAAGCATGAGATCCCACCCTCCCTGCAGAACACATGAACGCACACGAGACGGCGTTAAATAACCTCAGGTCTCAAAACACAAAAACATTACAATAATAATGAACAAACAATTTACAGAGCTCTTGTGCTGCAGATTTATTTAGGCATTGATAGTGTTGACATACGCATAAATCCCAGTCGGAGGGTATCCGTTAACGTTGATGTACTGTAAATAAATAATTTTTATTTTTATAAGTTAACATTAACAAAGGTTAATACATTCTGTATAATATAGTGCTCATTCATAGTTAGTTCACATTACTACTGTCTATTAATATATTATTGTAAAATGTTAGCATGTTAATTAAAACAATCACACATTGTAATGGCCTTAATAAAACATTCATTGAGTTTGTTATGTTGAATGGAAAAATCCTAGGTGTGTTTTTCAATTCTGTTTATTTAAAATAGTTAACAGTTGTTCCGCACAGTCCAAACACCAAAATCCAAGTGGCATTTGGCAGAACACATTATGGCCGCATTACCACATTACTACACAATGAGAACTTCTCCTCACACAAACACTGAATGACTCATCCACAGTAAACTGGAGGGGGTCAGCTGTGCTGCTAAATATAGCTGTGAGACCGGCCAAAATAAGCATCAGAAATAAAAAAGAAACCCCTCCAACGCTTTTCCATGTGTGCGCGAAGAACGCAGGCATCAGGAGTCAGCACAAAGAAAACACTGTGAGACCCGCTCGAGTGAGGAAAAGAAAAGAGAGGGGGAAAATTCCTTTACCGTTCCCAAAAATTATCCCACATTTTAACTTTCCCAGAAAGCCAGCTAATTCCCAAGAGGCTGTCCCTGAGCGCATTGCACATGGCCTTTGCCCCTCCCACTTCCCCTCATGTCATTGGCCCAGCACAGGACTCCCCAGGGAGTCAGTGGTGAGGGATCGCTAAACCAGCAATCAAAATAGCCTGCTTTCAGCCAGTCGGCATATACGGATGTTTTACACATTTAATTTAAAATCAATCCATCAAAAGATGCAGATTCACTCAAAAGTAACGCTAATAGATGATTGATCCATTTCAGAAGCTGACTCGTTCCCACACGATCATACAATTACTTCTCAGAATCTACTTCACTTTTTTTGACAATATGATTTAACCCAATAAGTTAGAAGTGCAGTAATTTGGAGTTTTAATAGGTTTTCGTTCCGCATCTTTTCCAGAACAACAGATGTTTGTTAGTCTGACTCATAATAGTGTCCCATTTTCACCAAGCAACAATGTGGGAAACAATGACATGAACTAGATCATTTCGAACAATGGTCGGAGTGATGATGTAAGCACTTTTCATTGTGTTCTTTTCAGGTAAACATACATATCAACAGTCAACACCAGACATCAGTGCAAGTTCCTACTCAAAAACAACGGGAACAATGACAGCTAGGGCAATGACTAATAAAGAAGAGCATCCAACATTAATATAATTTGAACAAAAGCTTAAGTTCAATTACTCTAAAATGTCATGCGGTGACGGTGTATAAAAAGTATATATTACCGTAAATATTTTACTGAATAGAACCGAATGTATGTCTTAAATGCTATTTTATTTAATTTTTTTAAAGTATACTGTTAAAAGGTAATGACTTAAACTCACTACATCAGTTTTTGGCAAGTCACAACTAGTCTTTCATTAACACGGTCAAATTATCTGATATTTATAGAGACTTCTTGACCTTGACACACAGTCATTAAAGGGAACTTTTATGATATCATTTCCTATTGTATTATTTTTTTTTCCCACACTTGCATGTTTCTGTCGCTCCACATTTATTTATTTATTTATTTTTTACCAAACACGCTAACTGCTATTCTGTCCCATTCTGTAATATATAATTGGAGATACTTAGAGAGAACAGAAATATGAAGAAAACAGGCGCGACCCAACGAGTCATTTTGCGCAATATTATCACAGCGCATCCTACGCGAGTTCGTCGACCATTTGAGAGGCTTAACTTTAGGTTGGCAGCGCTGACTTGTTAATTATGTTGAAGTCTTTTGATCTGAGGACACTTGAGCATGGATATGAATCTGGTTCATTAGCATCAAAGCCGTGAGGTCACATCATATGACATCTCAGTGGAATGTTATTGTGTCATGTGAGCAGAGTAAGTAAAAAATAAAAAATAAAAAAATACACTTATCCCAATTCTCATTTTCCAGGCATTCGTTTGACATACAAACTTAAAAAAAAGCCAGGAAGATGTTTAGCTTAAACGGTACACCATTATCTACAAAAGCAACGATCTCATTCTTGTTTGTGAACTGTAACTTTCCAAACTACAGTTCAAACGCACAAAATAACATTTACCCGATGATAACAGATAACGATAACAACGTTGAGGCCACAAGCTTTAAGTCAAACAGGCGACGCAGCAGACTAAGAAAACAATGTCCAGACCACCAGGGACACACCATGCTTACAGTCACTATAAATACCAGGAGCTCCAGCTTTCAAGTTCTGCTTGAGTCTAAAGGTCCTGTCTTAACTGTAGGAGTGTGGACACGGACCAGAGGATGGAAGAGAGTATCAAAACACGGGCCGTTGTTTAAGACAAAGTCAGAATTCCTTTAAATTGATTCAAAGACTGGGAACAGTCCTCACCATTCATCTTTTCAGCACATGCTGCTTGAGGAATGACAGATGTATGTGAAATATGCTGTGGTGAACTGACACCTGCGGTGGGTAAGATTCAGCCTGTCATCAATGAAGAATGCTTTATTTGTCAAGTCAACGTCCATAAGCTATATTTAGGTGAGAAAAACCTATTTTGGTTAGGGAATAATATGAAAACATACTGTAGGCTATTTTGAGAAAAATACGACTGAGATCATTGGACTACTTGTAGTTCGGGTTCTCTTGATACATATGGTCAGCGGCTTCACCAAACTTAAGACACAAAACAAAGAACCTTTTATGAAGAACTTTATTTTGCGACAGAACTTACCGAACACCCAAAACTGTTTTGTATGCGTATATGGTATTTTTACCAGCTGAGAACTCACAAAAATCTAAAAGACAGTGGTTCTGACACATGTACCAAACTGTAATAGGCAACATATTTCATATGATGAGAAAAAACAAAACAGGTATGCTTGAGCATCTTGTGACATCATGTCTTGTTTTTGGTTTGTTTAGATGTCTTTGGTCCATGTTGCATTCATATTTCAGTAGAACCGCTGTTTGAAAGGGGTCCGCTGGTTTACTGCGCCCCGGGGTCCGGCTTTGACTGTACCAATATGGCGGACGGCTTATATAGTGGCCCAATGAAACAGCCGCTACTAATATTATATAATACTATGTAGATTATATAGTAGCCTATATATTATATACATTTATGATAGAAACAAGCGCACCATGTTTGGACTTCCGTTTTGCGGTGGATTTACTTATTGTAGAGTTAACAAAAGTTATATTTAGGGCCCGAGCACTAACAGTGCGAGGACCCTATTGAAACTGTTAGGATTATTTTTTTTTTTCTTTTTTCTGCAAAGTAAGTGCCATTTTCGGGGCCGCAACATGCTCAAAAACTCACCAAATTTGGCACGCATGTCAGGACTGGTGAAAAATTTCGTATTTTGTGGGTTTCGCGGATGGGCGGGGCAAAATAGCACGATAGCGCCACCTAGAAAATTGGAAAAAATTAGCCCCTCGTCCACGTTCAACCTACATGCACGAAATTTGGTGGGGATGTGTATCATAGCAAGACGCACAAAAAAGCCTCAAGAACCCATACCCTAAACTCGACAGGATGTCCGCCATTTTGAATTTGGCCATTTTTGGACGATTTACAGACTCCGTACTTTAACGAACTCCTCCTAGGGATTTAGTCGGATGGACTTAAAATTTCTGCTGTGCCTTCTAAAGGCATTGACGATGTAAAGTTGTGCTATCTGCGCGTTTTCGTCGATGGGCGTGTCCGTGGCGTCGAAGATTCGCCATGAAACAGGAAGTTGTAATAACTTGGCTGTAAATGCCCAGACCTGCACGAAATTTTACACATTTGACTAGAGTCCCGCCCTGAACAAATCTACATGCCGACATTCACCCACAGTCATAGCGCCACCTGCTGGCAACAGGAAGTGACCTTTAACGTAGCAGCCCCCGCCATATGTTTGACCGACATGTACGAAATTTCTGTGGTACATCTACCATGACCAGACGTACAAAAAAGCCTCAAGAACCCATACCCTAAACTCGACAGTAAGTCCGCCATTTTGAATTTGGCGACCGATTTGGGACGATTTACACACTCCGTACTTTAACAAACTCCTCCTAGGGAATTAGTTGGATCAACTTCAAATTTCTGCTGTACCTTCTAAAGGCATTGACGATGTAAAGTTGTGCTATCTGCGTGTTTTCGTCGATGGGCGTGTCCGTGGCGTCAATGATTCGCCATGAAACAGGAAGTTGTTGTAACTTGGCTGTAAATGCCCAGATCTGCACGAAATTTTACACATTTGACAAGAGTCCCACCCTGAACAAATCTACATGCCGACATTCACCCACAGTCATAGCGCCACCTAGTGGCAACAGGAAGTGACCTTAAACGAAGCAGCCCCCGCCGCTTGTTTGACCGACATGTACGAAACTTCTGTGGTACATCTACTATGACCAGACGCACAAAACAGCCTCTTGGAGCGATGCCCTAAACTTGACAGGAAGTCCACCATTTTGAATTTGGAGGCCATTTTTGGACGATTTACACACTCCGTACTTTAACGAACTCCTCCTAGGGATTTAGTCGGACCGACTTCACATTTCTGCTGTGCCTTCTAAAGGCATTGACGATGTAAAGTTGTGCTATCTGCGCATTTTCGTCGATGGGCGTGTCCGAAGCGTTGATGATTCGCCATGAAACAGGAAGTTGTAGTAACTTGGCTGTAAATGCCCAGATCTGCACGAAATTTTACATATTTGACAAGAGTCCCACCCTGAACAAATCTACATGCCGACATTCACCCACAGTCATAGCGCCACCTGCTGGCAACAGGAAGTGGCCTTTAACAAAGCAGCCCCCGCCGCATGTTTGACCGACATGTAAGAAATTTCTGTGGTACATCTACCATGTCCAGACGCACAGAAAAGTCTCCTGGAGCGATGCCTTAAACTCAACAGGAAGTCGGCCATTTCTAATTTTCCGACATTCACCCACAGTCATAGCGCCACCTGCTGGCAACAGGAAGTGACCTTTAACGAAGCAGCGTAGTAAATACACAGCCGCACTGGCTGAGCTGCAGAAAATGCAACGCGGCCGCCTCAGACCCCGACGTGCTACAGGTGCGAGTGTCCGAAGCGTTGATGATTCGCCATGAAACAGGAAGTTGTAGTAACTTGGCTGTAAATGCCCAGATCTGCACGAAATTTTACATATTTGACAAGAGTCCCACCCTGAACAAATCTACATGCCGACATTCACCCACAGTCATAGCGCCACCTGCTGGCAACAGGAAGTGGCCTTTAACAAAGCAGCCCCCGCCGCATGTTTGACCGATATGTAAGAAATTTCTGTGGTACATCTACCATGTCCAGACGCACAGAAAAGTCTCCTGGAGCGATGCCTTAAACTCAACAGGAAGTCGGCCATTTCTAATTTTACCGCCATTTTTGGATGATTTACTCATTACGTACTTTAACTAACTCCTCCTAGGGCTTTAGTCGGATCGACTTCACATTTCTGCTGTGCCTTCTAAAGGCATTGACGATGTAAAGTTGTGCTATCTGCGGGTTTTCGTCGATGGGCGTGTCCGTGGCGTCGATGATTCGCCTTGAAACAGGAAGTTGTAGTAACTTGACTGTAAAAGCCCAGATATGTATGAAATTTTACACCTTTGACGAGAGTCCCGCCCTGAACAAATCTACATTCCGACATTCACCCACAGTCATAGCGCCACCTGCTGGCAACAGGAAGTGACCTTTAACGAAGCAGCGTAGTAAATACACAGCCGCACTGGCTGAGCTGCAGAAAATGCAACGCGGCCGCCTCAGACCCCGACGTGCTACAGGTGCGAGGGCCCGCCCATCGCTGCTTGCAGCTTTAATGGGCTTTATAATGTTTGAAGCGGATGTCAAAACTAATGTCTGTAGAAGATTTGACAAACCGGAAGACAGAACACAACGAGCGCAGAGCTGAAACGTTGCAGGGCTTCATAAGATCTATAAGCCGAGAAGCTGTGAAAATAAGGTGGCATTTGATGCTATGCAGGCCAACTGGCACAGATAAACAATTAAAACAAATGGCTCTGCCATTTAAGAGCTGCTTGCAAATATTATTCTTACATCATAACACACATTCGCTATTTTTGACAACTCTGTTGGTCTGTCACATTGTAGCAAAGCCCATTAATATGTGAAGCTTAAATAAATATCAATAATAACAGTCTGGTTCCTGAAGTTTTTGGTGGTTGTTATGTTCTCCTTGACTACAATGACTGCAAATAGACAGAAACAGAATAACACACACTGTAAGTGTCCAGTGACATTATGAGTCAAAAGGATGAACTATTGAACTGAATTTATTGATTTATAGTTAATATGTTAATAGGTTATATTTAGGCATAAAGCCGTCCTAATTAAGGATTTTCTACCTGCAGTTGAGTATAATTATTCAGGCCTGTGGCTGTAAACATTGGGAGTGTTTCAAGCACTGTGCCTCCCTCCACACAAATCACACTGAGGCTAAAGGTCGCTGCATGGGAACGCTCAACAATGCTGTCTTGCAGACACACCCATGAGTGTGTGTACATTTAACAACATTTTAATGAGCTATAAAGGCCGTTGCTGGTGTTTACGGTAACAAATATGCAACACAAACTGCACTCAATACCCTCACACCTGCTCAAGTGAAGCACACAAATTATTCATTTAGCAGATGCATGTGACTTGCACAGTTTTTGTTAGCATTATCTTTCGACACTTGTGCTGTACAAAGTAAAAATGTGCACTGTTGCTTTAAGAAGGTATTTCAACTTGCAGCCTCTAAAGTTACTTGTTGGTGTATCCTAATGTAATTAGGTTGATTTTGAATTTAATATGTTAAACTTAAAATAATAACACCAGTTGTACACTTGCAATCAATAATAAAAAAAAAAAATCAAGTGTTAAGTTAATTTGTGGAGTCTGATCAACAAACAAACAACCGACAACACCATGCTGGACAATATCCGATTTTCTGGTAAAGGTTGGTTAAATAAATATTATTAATGACAAATTTCCAAAGTGTGAAATAGAGTGGATATCCCACAAAAAATAATGACAATAATAACCAGGCATTAATAAACTTAAATGAATTAAATAGCTATGCCCAACTACTGATATAGAAAATTAAGTTTTTGTTTGAATTTTAATTTACAATTAATGTACGAGAATAAAACTTTTTAATACTATATTTACCTGGGAAAAAATAAAAGAAAAGAATTCGCATCGGCCTATATAATTCGATCATTATAGAATGCATAGATACTTAAAGAATAATATAGAATAGTGAATTGACGTCAGTTTTATTAATGTCTCGATGTTCATAAATACACCCTAAAGTACTCAAAAGAGTTCCTAAAATGTCATGACACTCTGTGCCAGTGAAAATATCCATTTTCAGTCGTCCCGTTAGATAAGAGTTCAGTTTATGACTCATTATTCTAAATTAATTTGCACAGGTATTTAACGTTAATATAAAGTGTCACTTTTTGTAACACATTAAAGACTGTGGAGTGTCATTCAATCAGACGTGCGGCAGCATCCGAATAAATATCGAACTTACCGTTTCTTGGCTTCTAAATTATACGTGTTCCCTTGAATGACACATCTAAAATACAATATAATTCCGGCAGAATATGTATTCTCTTTCTTCGCTGAAGTAACAGTTGTTGCTGTCGGAAAAGATGGCCGCTCTCATTGTGTTTAGCCGGTGATGTAATGAAGTTGTGTTAACCCTTCGTTACACTTGGAGAACTGAACTGACACCACATCGACATTCTAACCTGCTAGATTAGAAATTGAACGGAATAAAAGTGATTTTTAGATGAGTATGAGTAATTCTCTTTCTCCGAAAGATGTAAACATCAGTCGTTGAGTCAGAAATGGACATAATATCCAGAAAAAGTCCCAGTATGTGAATGGGTCCAAATGTTACTCGATTAAAAAAAATATATAACCAAAAGCTTTAGTTAAACTAATAATACTAGTTTTAAAAAAATAGCCTTCTTCAGTTGGCATGTGATGTATAAATTAGCCTATATATCGGACAAAACAAACACTTTTTGAATGTCTACCCATGTAGTTGTATGACACTGCCATCTGGTGAAACTCAAGGCCAGTTCACTCATACTCGACATGTGATCAACTTAAATACGTCCAAATATAATAACGCTAATTTTTGAGGAACTGGATACAACAGTAGAAAATAAAGCATACCAGTTCACTTTCTCAACTGGAGATTCAAGATCCTATTGTCACCTTTTAAAACAGCATTATTTTGCATGCTTCCACAAGGTTAACAATAGGCTAAATATAACCATGAAACTTCACTCACTGTATATGGTGCACACATGAAAGCAGTGCAAAATAGGCATTATTTGTACAAAATGCAGTTATGATTAGTTGATGCATATCCATGGACTATTCAAGATTTTGGGTTCAAACTGATATTAATAGTGAAAGTGTTTAAAATGGTCACTTGGTTTCAGTTTAGTCATTTTAATCACATTTTGCCTTAATTAGCTCATTTTACATGGCCCTGCTGTGTGACAAATTAATTTGGCTTAATATTAGGTCAAAAAAGCCACATGCATATTAATTATCATAATTATCAAAATGCTGTTTATGGTTTTAGATGGAGTTTAGCATTTCACCACCTATCAACTTCTCAAAAGTATTTCATCCTAGTGCAATATATTAATGCAAACATTCAAAGAAACATGCACTCTAAAAAATGCTGGGTTGTTTTAACCCAATTTTGGGTAAAATATGGACAAACCCAGCCATTGAGTTTTATTTTAAATAACATTTTTTTTACCCAATGGCTGGGTTTGTCCAAATTTTACCCAAAATTGGGTAAAAACAACCCAGTGCACAATATTTGTGATTACCACAGTATACAGGAGGCTAAATGCATGCATGTTTATGGCGTTGAACGGAGTAAAAGTAACATAAAGCAAGTTGTGAATTCAGCAGGTCGTCTCATGGTCGTTTCATACTAGAGATGAAAAAGTACACTCTAAACAATGGGTTGTTTTAACCCAAATTTTGGTCAAATATGGACAAACCCAAATGTTGGGTTAAAAATGTAATTTAAAATGTTAACCCAACTGTACATTTTTTAAGTACATTTTTAACCCAACATTTGGGTTTGTCCATATTTGACCCAAATTTGGGTTGAAACAACCCAGCATTTTTTAGGGTATAACTCTCAATTCACCCAAATCCAGACCACACCACCTTATTTGACTTTGCGAGTGTCCTCATGTTTCAACAGCCATTTAGAACGTAGTAGATCACAGATAATTTGCAAACCAAACCAGAGCCAACATAACAACAAACGTAAGCAACATGGTCTGAGTCATGAAAAAGGTTGCGCTTTTCCCCTCTCTCGTTCTGTTTTCTCCTGCTTTCGCTTCTCATGTCTTCTCCCACATGGTTGGGATTGGATGATCATGTCCCACATTGCCCACACTCTCCCGCTGATGGAGGTGTGAGGCTTAATCACGGCCCAGAATAGTGTGTGGTTTGGGGTAGGGGGGTGTGCTGGGGGAGGCAGGCTGGATGCCAGCCGTATCTCTGAGAGTGCTGGCGTGAGATGTGACTCATGGAAGCTCTGTTTGTTTTTACATTCTGCTTCACACACAGTGAGATGATGGGCAGGATGGAGCCCCAGCTGCCTGAGAGACTTCGGGGCACCAACCAACCACTGATTATTCATTTTGATTATGAAACACGAGTGTGTGTTGCAGCTCCGCCCTGCTGGTCAGTGCACACACACATGGATGTGTTTATGTGGGTAGATTCTAGTCAGTTCCCTGATCCTGGTTGCTTTCGTACTATGAAATTACAGTTTTTCTCAATTGTTTACACACAAATTTTGGTTCTTGAGACACAATGACCACAACATGTAACTCATGCACCCTGAACCAATTCTGCTAAACTACAAGCACAATTTCTGCTGTAGTTCTAAAACACACTTTTTTCAAAACACTACACACAATTCTCTGCTTTTGCCACAATTTTCATGCAGAAAATCTGTATACAGTTAAATATAGGGGTGTATATAGGGGTGGTGATGGCACAGTGGATAAGACACATGCCTTTGGTGTGAGAGACCTGGGTTCGAATCCACTGTGAGACACCAATGTGTACCTGAGCAAGACACTTAACCCTAATTGCTCCAGAGGTGTGCGACCTCTGACATATATAGCAATTGTAAGTTGCTTTGGACAAAAGTGTAAGTAAACCACTGTATGTGTAATTTTGTGTTGGTTGGGATGCACACTGTGTACATTGTTTTTGTGAGGTAAATAAAATATATTTGTTACAGTGTATTCGTGTGTTCTGAATATATAAAAACAATATTTTCAAATATTTTACAACACACTTATGTATGTACTGTCTGTAGTAAGTGTAACAAAGAACAAAACAGGTCATTATGATGAATGGAGTAAAAGTGTTTTCCATTCATAGTGTTTTACATCAGTGTTCAACTGGTTCTTATAAATGTCTATTCATATGATGGTTTGTGTGTCATTTGAAAACAAAATACCATTTTGAGAAGAAAAAACTTTGTTTTGAATTTAAAGTTTCATTTTGCAGGAGAATTGGGGGGGGTTGCTCATTGTGTGTGTGTGTGTGTGTGTGTGTGTTTTTATTTGTGAGTTCTGAGAGTATGAGGCATGCTTTCAGAAAATGTGTGTAAACAATCGAGAAAATCTGTACTGTAAATTATACTATTTTAAATTTTTTTTTATGGTTTTAAAACAATGTAAACAAGATGCTGTACCCTGTAAAAAAAAACAAAAAAAAAAACGTAATTTTTACGGTAAAAAAACGTTAAACCGTTAAAAATACTGTAGGACTTAACTTAAAATTTACAGTAATAAACCGTATTTAATTTTCTGATAAAATATTGATTTACCAACCTTCTGATAAATTGATATCTGTTTTGTTCCTTTGTAATACACTCACAACCACCAATCATCACAGCAGTGATGAGTCATATGATCAATCAAAGCTCAATACAAATAGTCTTCCATGTAAGGGTTAATGCCCGACGAGGTGTCCATTGTCAGGTTTTAATGGACGACGGCGAGGCGTGAACCGGCCGACGTCCATTGAAACCTGACAATGGACACCTCGGAGGGCATTAACCCGCGTATACCATGGTCACTTTCCAAATAAAACATTTTTAAAACATTAGTTTATATTTTAATTAGGCTAAATCTAGTTTTTACAAATAATAACTTGCCTGACGGTTTATATAGCAACCGGAGATATTTATAGTCCGCTCAGCTTGTAGAGCCCTTCAGGTTCAAAAATGATTTTTTTTTTCATGAAACACAAAGGTAGGCATAGTTATTTTTTATTACACATAAAACAATTAATCAAACAAAAATAAAAAAACACACACAAAAAAAAACAATTAGTTCTGAGCACCAGCGATTTGCGCTTATACAGGGCAATAAATTAATCAGATCAAAATGAGGGTCATTTGCCTACATGCTAGCTTTTTTATTTACAATTAATTTCAACGTTTCCATTTATAGTGCAATTTCAAAAACTGCAAATTTAACGGTATTTTACTGTACAATTATATCACAGCTATTTACCGTATATAATACGGAAACTTTCTGTTAACCAATTAACAGTGTTGCACTGTCTTTTAACATTATTATTTTTTACAGTGTAGGCTACCAGCGTCAATTGCATCACTTCACTTCTATTCACAAATCCTCTCCTGTGGCCTCATGGGACAGTAAAGTATCCATCATATGCACACTTCAGAATCTCGCCAGAAATATCATGTTTCTCTCTGCTTATGAGTACTGTGAATTCAGACATAGCCTACTTCTTTTGTCACATACTTTTCGCCTCCTATCATGTATGGGAAGCCTAATTCCGAATGCAGCCAAGATGTCACTGCAAGAGGAGGGGAAGTTATTTTGATTCAAGATTATGACGGCACATTAATAAAAAAAAATAAAATAATGATGTGCATGGATTAATTTTTTAAACATGACAATGTTCATAAAAGCAAAACATAAAAGCACACACCCCAGTTCAGTCACTTATCTTGAACTATATAGACTCATTTCTGAAATCTCTTGATCACTTGTGAGTATTCTCAAGCGGACTTCCCTGTGATTCTCCCTCGTGTGTCCTTGCGGTACTCCAACCAGCATCTGTAAGAGAAAGCCTTTCATTATTATCATTCTGTCATTCATCAACTGATAACCAATATTTACTCGCCTGTTTGTCTCCAATGTGTGACCAATAAAACGTTTTTGGATTAACTTACCCTCTCGCTCAGTGTGTATATCCTGACACATGGGTTCTGATTCAAAAGAAAATATACATTTAATGCAATGAAATGTAACTAAAAATAATATGAGAATACTATTAAACAAGTGCATGTCGAATGTCTTTTTGCACAATTAATGCTTTTAAATATTTTGCAGTATTGTTTAGCTGTTCTTTTGTGAAGATTTCGAGGAATGTACTCTAAAAAAATAATGTTACAGTGTTGCATAACTCCATTAAAGTAACTTGCATTACATTATACTTAAAGTAATGTGTTAGTTTTGCATTAGGCTACTCTAGGCTGGTCTTGCTCCGCCAGATCTCTCTGACTTACTTTCTCCTTAAATTCCCTGGCTGTGAGCTCCTATATGAGCTGAGATTTCGTCTTTCATCTATGGGTTTAAGTCAAAATCCATTTGTTTAAACAGTATTATCGTCATGACATGTTTTTCTTAAACATTTTCCATAACTCTGTATTACAGTCGTAATGTTTCCATATAGCATTAGTCTTTTGCATCTGACCTTTGCTTCAACTGCCCACCTTCTATGCTGTCTGTAAATAGTGTTGTTGTTTTCGTTTGTTTCTGTTTGCGATCGCTCATTTCTTGGACTGGGCAAATGTCCATTGTTATGCATGAACGGATTGTTTGTTCTTTACTGTTATTGTGAAGCATCCTTGAGCATGGGAAAGGCGCTATATAAATTAAACATATTAATATAATTACACAAGAAGAAATCAAACAAGCAAACTATTTCTGATAAATGTAAAGGCCCTTTCACAACAAAAGTGAAATGAATAAGGTATAACAACCTTTCAGCTGTGCTGCCATTCTACTTTACAGAAGAAGAATGTTCAACACTTTTAGTTCAGCAATAAAAAATAAAACAAATGTTATGTTTGAAGTAATTTTTGCTCATTTGTATTTTTGAATCGGATTCTTGAAGGTCAGCAGCAAAGACACTGTTGATGACACAGTAGACACACATGACTTGAGACTATAACAATCGCAGCACGGATATGCAGGACCCAGGTCAGATGTGATTATCGAAAATGTCTGCCTCATCATCCATAATTCAGTTTGCATATAAGAGCCACACAGAATTTGTGTGCAGTAATGTTATGCGAAAGAGCACTTACTGATTATAATAATTGTAAGTCATAATTAAAATAAAATTACCTTTACACCACTATGTGGCCTTTTTACCATTACAGTGTACATGATTCCATGGTATATTTGGTTTACTGTTTGATGGTGCCAGTTTTATTGTTACCACCAAATAGTCTGGTTTGAGACCCAACCTTAGGTTATCAACCTCGGACTTGACTGTCTTTGTTCTCAATCCCGACTCGGACTCTATTGTAATAGACCAGACTATCATAAAAAGTTCAACATTTGTGTGATATTTATACGGCTTAGTCAAACAATGATTGAACACACAATAAAATGGAATAGTACAGAGTATGGCACAGAATACTACACCTAATAATAATAATAATAATGATAATAAGACAGACTGCAGCTGAATGGGGTTGGTGGGAGGTGGATCAATCAATAGTGAGACGTTGAATGACACTCGGACTTCTGCCGGAACGAGATGAGTGTTGTTCTTCAAAATGATACTGGCTTTCTTATGCACATATTTGAAGCTGAAATATGATGGTGGGAAGATTGACCAAATCATTTTCAACACCTGCTCCAAGGCCTTCTTTTCTGGGTGACAGTTAAGTAAGGAGACTATATACAGTGTTTTCCATTTAAACGTACCATGGCACCACTGCAAAAATGGAAAACACTTGCGGCGCAAGAATGGTTGGATCTGCTTTCCCTTTGCCTGCAGAGATAACGTTTTCTGAGATGTGGAGAAACTCCTCCGGCCGGACCTGACATGAAGACATGATGCTGAAGCAGAATAAAATATCTTTTAGAGTTCATTTAGACTTCATTAAAAACTTCATTTTAACCCAACTGTTGTAGTGGACAGTATACATTCACCTTACTGTTGTAAGTTGTCATTACAACGCGTTAAGGGTGCCATGTGCGTTGGATATTTACGCTTTTGCAAAAGCGTCCTATATGGCGCTTTGGGATGTGAACGGGCTCGTCATTACTATACATTATCACGTAATTGCAAAATTAGTTTACTTTGTTACAATATGTTTTTTTTTCTTTCTGAAACTGTAGGCCTATGCTTTGGACTCTGTGTTCTCCATTTTCTGATGTGTAAGGAATGATCTGCAGTGTTTGACTCGCTGTGTATGATTTGAGAGCATTGTTTGATTTTGAGCACAGATAAAGTGGTTTTGAGAAACGTCAGAGGTTATGGGTATATGGTTTGAAAATTTGGTTTTGTTTTTAAGGTTGAGAAAGTGAGTGATGGTTTCAAGAATGTTTTAGCAATTCAGAAAAACTGTAATGGAGATACTAAGCCCGCGGCAGCAGAGGGCAGTATAGCATCTCTGTTTAGTCATAGGCTACTTTTTTTTTTTTTTTTTTTTTTTTTTGAATACTACAAAATGAGACGTTCTGTTTTGATCCATTAAACCAGAGCAAAATGATTTCTCAAGGAAAAAAATGCATTTCTCGCTACTGGGGAAAATCAAAAGGAAAGTGTGGAGGCCTGACTCTAGGGGTGTATAGCCTACTTGGAGAATTACAAACGGCAAATTTCATTTGTTGGTCACGTCTTGTTAAAAACACATTTTCACCACTAAATTACTGAAAATATTCAGTCAAATTGAAGCTTGTGTTATGTCTTTGACTGCACAAAGAGAATAACACACTATCTCATTATAATACGTCACCCTGCTGCCATTCACGTGTATTCTTCTATAGCCCAAAGTAATCTAAGGCTAAATGATCCATGAAGTAAATTCCTAGATAATGTCCTGATAATACTGACAGTGCCCCCCATTTCCAATGACAAGGATATATCTGACCAGTAGCCTATGTAAACAAGCACGTGCAAACACTCTACACGTTTATTGATGGGAAAGCGTTTGCTGTCTGACAGCATCAGAAAGTGTCGGGAGGTTTGGGGAGCTTTATTTGGTGTGTAATGAAACCCTTCTCAATGGATGGATACTGAAAGCTGAACATCTGCATCTAATTTAGCGTCCCTCCTCCTATGATGACGCGAGTACGACGCCGTTTATAGCTGAAGCGATTATGCCATCAGTGTATTCTTACAGTGTAACAGATAAAGCCCTGCCAGGCTTCAGAATTCACACCACATCATTGCAAGCGTCCATAATAACATCCCATGCTGGAGAAGCAAAATGTCGAGTTGTTAATTGACATGCAGAAAGGGTGTGTGTGTGTCCCTCATGCCAACCAGACCAGAGGCTCCTTGAAGATTTGTCTAAGCCAGAGCAGAAATATAACCCAACTGCTGGGTTGAATGAGTTGTGTTGGTGGTGATTTATTAAAGCACAGAACATTTTGAAAAAAAAAAAAAAAACTTGAAGTGACTTCACAGGACATGGAGCAATAGCCTAATTGAGCCTAATTGCAATAGACCTTTCTCACAACTTCCGTATTTGTGACCGGAAATACGCAATTGTCGTGGTAATCTTCTTCCGCTCCATTCATAACAGATAGCGCCGAAGGCAACTAGTGAGAGTTGTTGCGTACCGATCTTTTTTGTTATTCGCAAAAGCAGCCATACCTGTCGTTTTCATTCCTTCCTCGTCAGTTCCCTGTCGATGAAGTTCGACGGAAATGGATTCAGGCAATCTGGCGGGATGTTATTGATCCTGTTTGATCTTCTGTACTTTCTCATGTCACCATTCACTAATAAGCCGTCATTGTTTGTTTATTTTTTATGTTTTA